>JAMYHX010000032.1:0-166807 GCA_025529335.1 Rhizopus sp. PT2906
ATATGTTCGAAAAATGCTTAAACGGTGAACCTATTTAATCGCCTAGTTTTATAATATAAACTTCAGATTAATCAATATAAAAAAGGATACTTTGGGAACTTAAAAAACGCTGATTGAGTAATAGAAATCCGCAATTTGAAAAAATAAAATATGCCAATTGGAATAATAAAAAATGCCAAAATTTTTTGAAGGGCACTGTACCTAATATAATTCACTAGACGTATATGGTTGACAACATTTATTCTTGCATATAAAAATCAATTTCTTTTTTTGCTATGAATCTCTTTCTTTTTTCTGTTCATTACTGATTACAAAAGGTCTTATTCTGTCAGGTGTATTCTTATGCTTCCAAGGTAAAACTAATTTATTCGGCAATAGCACATCTGGCACATACATAAATGACAACGCTGAATGGCCAAATGGCATGAGAAGCGATGTTTTTTATGTTCTACGTCTTTCAATTTCATGTAACTTCCCGCCGTGCTAATTGAAGTACAAAAAATTGTTGATCAAGACTTCATGGCCTGACTAATATCTTACACTATCAATGTCTACATGCTATATGAAGCTCATCCAATCGTTTTGGTATTCTGTGTAGATAAAGTGTGTCAAGCTGTTATGGAAACATTTGAACAATCGAAGACAAAGGTGCATATGTTTGAAACAACATATTATCATTGGGCAAAAAAATGCTACTTAATCTCCAATAAGATTATCAGCCCTGCTTTAAACAACAAAAGTTCTGAACATATGGATCCTATCGTAGCAATTCAGTACTTCCTTGGTAGTCAACAAAGAAACATAATGGCTTTGGACTTTTATGACAATCCGATGATTATTGAACTATATAAAATTGCAAAGATAGAAACAGAGAAATATGTTGAGGCGAGCAATTCACAGTTGAGTGCTTTATCAACAATTTGTTCGATATCTGAAAGCCAGTTCAACAAGATAAAGGAGCTTTTAAAAGATGAAATACCAGAAAACAGCAAAGTTTTCAAGTATATTAATCAAGGTGCTCAGTACCATTCAAGACTGAAAAGGAAGTATAAAGAAGCCATATCTGGACTTAACGATGAGAATGGAACGCTAACGCCAATGCAAGATCCAGAAGAGATAAAGAATGCTGAGCCATTGGTTCAAAAAACTGTTGTCTGACCAGGGGTTAACGTTTGTGAAGGATTTTATCACGAATAGAAGCAGTAGAATGAGTTGGAAGGCTTGTCGAGAGGCTGGAGCTCAAATGGGCTACTTCAAAAGATATGGCATAAACCAAAGCTTAAGAGTGACTTATGCCAATATCACAAGGGAAGTTGCAAAAAAAAATAAAATGCTAGACAGCATGGTAAATTTATTGAAATTGCTTGTGGTGAAGTGAAAAAGCTTGGTGTTTCTCAAGAACAACTCAATGAAGATAAAATGGGTGTTTTGGAGATAATGAAGTGAGAGTTACATATTTGAAAGTAATTACTGAGAAAACAACAGACAGCACCTGTGTAAATTGCTTCTATCATCTATCTCATTAAAATTGACGTTTTATGCTTTACTCTTTTATCATGGCATCACCTTTCTTTCGTGTTCGTTTCGCTCATTTCCCTGGTAGAGATTAAATTGGCTAGTTACGTTTATTTAAGAAAATGATTTACTGGTAAGCAGACATACGATTTGATGTTATTTAGCTTGAAGTAACATCTGCTTATGCGTTTGACATAGCTCAAGCATTAGCTTGAGTGACCTTTTGAGTTCGGTCAACATCGCTGACTGGGTTTGTGTCTTGATTTGATCTACAATCAAAACTTGTTTATCCTTATATGTCCTACATCTGATGTGTGAATATGATGAGGTCTATAAGACTATAAAGGCACATACACTATCGAATTATTCTTGTCTAGCTTATTGTTATGCTTTGTATGACTATAATCTAGCGTGTAAATGTTGCAAGCGATAAACACATCCTGGACACAGAATTCGATGACTGTATCCTGCTTGAGTGGTGGTTGAAAGAACTTGATGTGTGTCAGTTTTTATAAATGCAATAAATGCCCTCTTTTTACCTTTGGATGGCATACTTTATAAGGAAATAATGACGCTTCGTTTGGGTAGTCAAAAGCATGTAGTGCATGGTTCACATACTTGTACAAATCTTCTAGTAACTAAAAATTAAGGAGAATGAGAAATATGACACAAAAAGAGATTGTCTCTATTACTTCAATCGTCACTTGATTATCAGAAGGTTTACTAAAGCCTTCTACTTGGTCTATGGCCAAGGATAGGTAATTATGTGCTCTTTGTAGCTTTCATTTGTGAAATGTCAGTCTAAAATATAAACATTTCTTTCTATTTTACTTGTTCAAGAAAGTAAGGTGCGGATGCAACAATACTCGCCTTCATCTGTGCTTCTTGGTGAGGTAACTTTATGCTGAGCTCCTTTTTTTCAGAAAATAAGTAACTTTTTATTTATGCACATAGCATATCCATAGTGTAGAACTTACTGCTTTATTGATATAGAAGCCATGGAGTGACAAAAATCCCTTGATAGTATCATTACTAATTATTTAATATATTAGATCCTTTTGTTCTTTTTCCTCCCGTGTGTCTTATTTTGTTAATAAATTATACAAAACTGTGAAAGTGGTAACGAGTCGGCTTTAGCTAAAATAATGTAGTCAGTTTTACATGCTTGTCATTTTATTATCATTATCTTACTTTGGCCAGTTATTAAGTCTCGGCTATGCTGTAGAGTAAAAGAAAGAAATGAGCTGTTTAGCCAAATAAAGATGTGTGCATCTTACTTTGAGTTCATGAAGAAATCGGTCAAGCATCATGGGGATGACATCATAAAGTAACCATTCTCGTTGCTTCAACTTTTTTTTTCATAAGGATTAGTTCCAATACAGTGTATCTAAAATAATCTTACAGCAGACACTGTTTCCTCAGAAGTACGCATAACGCATAAAAAAGAAAAAAAAAATAGTGCCTCATGTAAAGTATGGGCGATAAGTCACATGATGAACGTTTTTAATATTAGATGAATATATGGATATGAGGATGCTGCATAAAGTGTGTATAGGAGCTTCCATCTTTTTAGATAGTAACAGAATGGAGCTTGAAGTGAGTACCATGAGTGGGATTCAAAACGACATTACGTTCAGCATTAATAGATAAGGCATGTTCTGTTTCTGAGTGCTTGATATGATGATGACCTTCGTGAAGTTCAAAGAACCATGATGTATTGCATTCGCCCAAGAAGATGTTACCTTCTTTCAAGTTAAGGCAGTTATCGGGATGACCGGCAAGATGCACCTTGAAGTGATCCTTCTTGGCAGTCTCGGAAAGGAAGAAGAGGCTATCTTGCGAAAACTTAAAAGAGGTTGTTCCATCTTGCCGTTTGACAATCTTTGCATTGGATACCTGAAGTGATTTTGCGACCGAGTCAGGGTGGATGACTTTAGCATCCTCTGTGACAAAGGCAAGTTTGCGACCGAGAACGACTTTGCCACGAATAGGACGAGATCCCGATTCGACTGTGGGGACCACTTGTTTACCATAAGGAGGTTCTGTCTTCTTGGCAGTTATTTTCGCTTCACACATCTCTGTTGGTGCCCAGAGGCCAAGAACTTGAGCAGGCTTTGGAACAGGATCAAACTTGGGGATGGAGTAATCTGGATGGTCAAAGTCAAAGACGTTGACAAGATTGGAAGAGGTCTGACGAGCAAACTTGGAAATGTTTTCTGCTGGTGCAATGTAGTTACCATTTTCGTCTTTACCTATCCATTCCTCCAAGAAACGGAGGGCTGAGGTGTGGTCAGATACTTCGCTAAAGACGTTGCCGCCACGGGTCCAAGGTGAGATGACGACCATGGGCACACGAGGACCAAATCCGATAGGTACCTGCTTACCCGTCAGTGGGTCCTTGACGTACTCGCTTTCGGGAGCTTGAGGAGGCACGACGTGATCAAAGAAGCCTCCGGATTCGTCATAGTTGATAAACAGGGCCGTATTGTTCCAGTTTTTACCGTTCATGACCGCATTGACAACCTGTTGCTGGATCCAGGCACCAGCCGCAGGTGTGTTGTCCGGATGTTCAGAAAGCTCTCTGGGACCAATGATCAAACTGAACTGAGGAAGTGTGCCCTTTTCGGCAGCTTCATAAAAGGCGTCGAGACCAAGTTTTCCAAGAGCCTTCTTTTTTTCAGCACTTCCAAGTGGGAGTAATTGCCATTGCTTGAACCATGCCATTGGGTTACAGTCAAAATTATCGAGTCCTTGGTACACTTGCCATGTGATACCTGCCTTGGTTAACATTTCTGGGTACGTCGACCAGGTGAGTGGAGGAAAATCAATATTGTTTGTAAAGACGCGGCTGCCATGAGGGTCCTTGTTGGTGCCGGACATCCAGACGACACGGTTAGGATGAGTAGGGCCAGCAACAGATTGGAAATACATGTCGTGGATCGTAAAAGCATCAGCGAGTGCATAATGGAAAGGAATCTGTGAACGAGTCAAGTAGCCCATAGACTTGGGAGAATTTCCGTCTGGCCAATTGTCATTCATACCATTGTTCAGAGCGCGGTGGAATGGTTCCCAATAGTTAGAGCCACCCGCTGTACAGCCAGCACGTTCGCCCTTTAATTGATAGGGTAAGAGGTACTTGGTGCCATTCTTGATATCAGGACTTGCAGAGCATGGCTGATAGAAGAGGCTGAGGCCGTTGTCCTGAATACCAACGTTAGGGTCTTGGAAACCACGGACACCGTACATGGTACCATAGTACATGTCGAACGAGCGATTTTCCTAAACTTTAAGGTCAACCATCTCTTCTGAGGCTCTGCCCTCTTCATCCTCCTTTACCTGCATAAAGAACACAACATGCTTAATATTTTCAAGACCAGGTAGCTGCTTTCCGGGCACCTTTTGAGTTGGAGCAGCGTCAACCAATGATGCTATCAGCAAGGACGTAGCAGCAGCGACATGAACGATGCGCATTTTATATAACAGAAAAGATAAAGAAAGGGAAATATAGCAAAGTAATCTGTTTTTATTGTGTTTGCTAATCAGTTTTACCGAATTTAAGATAGAGTCTGTGCAGCGTTACCAGGCAAAAATAAAAAGTATCATTGTGAATATTACATAGATCAGTGTAACAAGGCAACACAAAAATATCGTATCATTAAGGGCCTCTCTTTTGTCACATATGCATCTACTATTTGCTCAAAATTAACCCCCTCCTCCGTTTTCGCCAATAAGGTACCATATAGCCATTTGAATTTATATTGTGTATAGTACCCATATGTTTCTATGTCGTTCCACTTTTGTATCTTTCTTTATATGGTAAGAGCCTGTATCTTCTACTTTGCGATTTTTTAAAGCTCAAATGATTCTTTATTGATTGAAATACGACAATCTCATTCGGTAAGCCCAAAGACGAAAAAACAGAGCTGTACATATGTTTGTGAGGAGGATTAGCTTTGTAGAATTGAACAGTTCAACCTCTTCATGATGATTATAAGCAAGTCCTTCCCTTGCTTCAAATAGTTCTCTCCATTTTTTGCATATGGAACATTGTAGGCAAACACACGTGCAAAGCTGCCAATGCTGTTACTCTAATCTGTATTATCCGTGTCACGTTGAACCCTTGTAAGGTTCACATTATTGTACCTTTGTGCAGCCTCCATTTGTGCAACTATTCAAAAGACATCAAAAGAAAAGTAAGCATTTACAAAAAAGGGAACAACGTGTTGAATCGATAGAGCGAATTAACGTAGACAAAGGAGAGAAAGATTTTATTAACTTAGATTGTAACAGAATAGACTTCAAACACTGTTTGTGAGGATGAAGAGAGATTGACCTTGTCCTTGACAGACAAGTAACTGTCAGTTCCAACATCACGAATAAAGTGTCCGCCTTTGGTTTGTTCAAAGTACCAAGAAGTACCCTTACATTCGCCTAATGCCAGAGTGCTTCCCCAGACGTTAAGACAGAGCTGAGGATCGTGAACGGATTGAAGCTTGTATTGAGAATGAGTACCTGTGACAATCAATTGGAAGAGGTTTTGTGTATCCAGAGCATGAACCTCATCGGCGTCCTTTCCAGAAGACGTTTTGGCGATTTTCTTTGATTGGAGCGACTTTTTATCATCAGACAATCGAAGGATAGCACCGTTGACTTGGAATGAGAGTTTGCGACCTTCAGTGACAGCACCTCGAATACGACGTGAACCTGCTTCTACGGTAGGGAAGACCTGCTTGCCATAAGGAGGAGTTGTCTTGGGAGCTGTTATCTTTAGTTCACACATCTCTGTTGGGGACCACTTGCCGAGTACTTGAGCAGGCTTAGGAAGAGGATCAAACTTGGGAATGGAGAAATCTGGATGGTCAAAGTCAAAGATATTGACAAGATTGGAAGAGGTTTTACGAGCAAACTGAGAGACATGAACAGCAGGAGCTAAATAGTTACCCTTGTCGTCTTTACCAACCCATTCTTCCATAAACATCAGAGTGGATCTGTGATCGGCTACTTCACTAAAGACATTACCACCACGGGTGTAAGGCGAGACGACGACCATTGGCACACGAGGACCGTAGCCGATGGGTGATTGACCTCCAGTAAACTTATCTTTTACCCAGTCGCTCTGAGGTTCTTGAGGTGGAATCACATGGTCAAAGTATCCTCCGGACTCATCATAGTTGATAAATAGGGCCGTCTCGTTCCAATTTTTACCGTTCATCACAGCATTGACAACCTGCTGTTGAAGCCAAGAGCCAGCCTCGGGCGTGTTCTCTGGGTGCTCAGAGAGTTCCATAGGACCGACGATGATACTGAACTGAGGAAGTGTGCCATTTGCTGCCGCATCATAGAAGGCTTGGAGACCAAGGAATCCGAGACCTTTTTGCTTTTCGGGACCATTCGGGAGGTCTTGCCAGTACTTGAACCAGGCAAGTGGGTTATCGTCAAAGTTGTCCTTATCTTGATAGAGCTGCCAAGTGATATTGGCTTTGGTCAATGCTTCTGGATAGGTCGACCAACCCAGAGGAGTCGACTCTGTATTATCCTCGAGAACCATATCATCGGGATCCCCACGGTTTGTTCCAGACATCCAGACGACACGGTTAGGATCAGTAGGACCAGTGACGGATTGGAAGTACATGTCAGCAATCGTGAACTCATCAGCAAGTTTATACAGGAAGGGAATCTGTGATCGATTGAGATAGCCCATTGATCGGGGAGAGTTTCCATCTGGCCAGTTATTGTTCTTGTAGCCGTTTAATGCTTTGTGGTTCGCAGGCCACCCGTTAGAGCCACCAGCGGTACAACCGGCGCGCGCTCCCTTCAATTGATAGGGTAAGAGGTACTTGGTGCCATTCTTGATATCAGGACTTGCAGAGCATGGCTGATAGAAGAGGCTGAGGCCGTTGTCCTGAATACCAACGTTAGGGTCTTGGAAACCACGGACACCGTACATGGTACCATAGTACATGTCGAACGAACGATTTTCCTTTGTTTAATTTGATGTTATTATCATATATACATCATACACTTGTCCCACACTTTTTTTATTTACCTGCATAAAATAAACAACATGCTTGATCTTCTCAAGGCCGGGAGTGCGTTGAGAGCTTTTAGTTATTGGCTTGTGAGGAGCTCCTTCACTGAATGAGATTGCACACAATATTATAGCAGCGGCAATGGATCCCAACTTCATAATGTAACTAGTTTAGTTATCAAAAAAAAAAAGAGAGAGTATGAGCGTTATTTATACAGTTGGAGTCTTTTTTCATTTAATTGGTGTTCCCCTCTGAATTAATGATGACAAGCTACTATTCCAGTAAAAATGATATTGACTAATGATTATAATCCAGCATATGGCAAGAAGGAGAGATCACTCATGGTATGAATGTGTACTGCTTGGATAAGTCGTGAGTAAAATTGGTAAAGTGATTGGCTGTGCTCTTTCTTTGTGCAATCTAAGCGCTGATCCCTAGTTAACTTCTTTTTATTACAGGGACTGGGAGAGACGGATGGCTGTGCCGATGGTATACACAGCTAGCTTTATAAAACCTTTTCGCTCGTGTGGTGTTCAGGTCATGTATATCTTAGTACTATAGGACGCCACACATGTGAGCATTTAAAGAAAAAGGACTGGATCTGTGTCCATTAATTGAGGATGAGAAAGAGAGAGAGAAAGAGAGAAAGAGAGAGAGAAGTAGTAGTGTAACCTGCTGTATTGCTCTAATCATCTTTGCGTACAATGAATAATTTAACATTTACATGCAGCAGTACAGCGTTCTTTGATCAATGTTACAGTGCATAAAACAAGAGTATTATATCGGTCATTGTAAGCTCAAGAGTATATTCTAGGCTGTTTCGGTTATTGTCTCTTTTGTACCTTTTTTTTTTTAAAAATATTTAATTTATAATACACAATAGGTTGTATGTGTAAAGTGACATTGCACAACTTAGTATTTCTGTTGCTGTATCTTGTAACTTGTACGTCCTTTACCTAGGCAACACACTTTTAATACTTGGTACATTATTCCTGATACAAAACGTAATTTAATATAATGTCCTAAAGACTTTATTGTTTCTCAGCATATTGTGGTTCGGCGTAAAGGCAAAAGATGAATGTAGTTATTGTTTATAGTACTTTAAGCTCAATGGAGAAAGTTGTTAATTTTACAACGTTATTTATTATTTCATAATGACTGGCAAGAGAAGCTGTTTGGAGAAAGGATGTTGTCTATCATCATCATTAACTTTATTCAATATAACAAGAAGTGATTTACAGTAGAGGACAATAGCTTCTTAAACAAATCAGGTAATGATATGCAGACAGCAAACCCCTTGCTTATAAACCCTGCTTTTATATTGCTGGCCATGATGTTCTACTGTGAGTTATGGCCAGGCCCATAATCTGAAAAGTTTGTTGAAGCGCTATTCCTAAATAGGAACATGGACTAACCCAAGGGTTGCTTAAAACATTGTGAGCATACACAATAAAATGATTGGCTGTACAATTTCTATAGGAATATCTCTCTCATTGGAAGGCATCAAATAGTTTTACCTTATTTTTTTTTTGTTCTCTGTGAAAAGAGAGAGTATAAAGTAGAATCTCTTGATAAACAATATGTTCTAGCATCAATATCATTGTCACCCACAGAATTCTGAAAAGCTATCTCTGCTCCAATTTCATAAAGCGCAAATGACAGACTCTACCTCTAACGCACGTGCATCCAGAGAGTGTAATGTGTAACATCCAGGATTGTCAGATGGTTGCGTAACCTGTTGGTTTTCATTGTAACCAGACTATGAGTACTTCTTATTCTTCTGTTATTCATGCGGTACAAAGCCGGGCAATGAAAAAGTTTGGTGAGACACACAAGGTATCCAGTAGAAAAGGGCATGACTAAGCTACAACCGAAGCGATCTGATCATGCATCGAGAGAATTTTGGGTAACCAAAAGAGTGTACTTTATAGAGCTTGTTAAACAATGTAGAGGAGTAATTAGGCTTGTAGATGCAAGTATCTTAAAGAAATGAAAGGATAGTCCAAATATATCAAGCACAAGAGAGCTTATAGTACATATATTTAAATGACATGCACTCAGACTAAAGGCTGTCGCTTTGGCGCGTCTCGCAGATTATTTGTTAGCTGCTCTAAAGAGGTACATTGTTGTTTTACCGTTATGCTTTAATCGAGAAGATGTAGAACAAAATGTCAATAAAATGCATGTTTATTTTGTACTTGATTGTATCAATGCTGCATCTACTTTGTTCATTCTGAGATACAGACTGCATCTAGTGCTTGTATATTTTTTATGACAACTCTTGTCGCTGTATCAATCTCTGACTTTGGTCTGAATGCATCTCGTATTCTTAATAGATTTGTCTTATATAAACAGATACTTTGTTATTTCAATCTAGCCCAAAGGGGCCACATGATATCAAATTGCATAATGGACATCTTACTGCTCTTTTTCTTTCTAATTTCGTAAAGTGATACATCGCTTATCTAAAGGGACTTTTTATAAAAGAAAAAACATCCTTTTTTGGTTTAAAAAAGAGAAAAAGAAATTCCACCGAGGTAGTACAATTGTTTGCGAAATCAGGATCAAGTTTACGGGGATTCATTTAATGTTCCGCATGTAATTAAGGTAATTTCTGATTAGTTAAATTGGTTCCTTGAGATGCTAATTAGTCTCATAATCAATGGTGCTTTGTACACACATGCAAATAGCCGTTAATTATTTATTTCTTTTTTCTTTCTTTCTTTCTTTTCCTTTCTTTCTTACTTTTTTACAATTTCTCAAATGGTTCATGAACAAGAGTATCATTTATTACCAAAATATAATGGCTCAGAAGAGAAACACAAGATAGAAGAATATGATGAAGAATTCATACTGTCATCATCATCATCTGCATCATCGTCTACTTCATTTGAAGAATCAACAAAATCTAGAATTCCTCATAGAGAACACTTAAAAGGTGTCAAGGAACACATTGAAGAGCATTTTGATCGACCAGAGCTTATCAAAGATTGCATTCTTGGTTTATCAGATGGATTGACTGTACCATTTGCTCTTGCTGCTGGTCTATCAAGCTTGGGTGATAGCCGAATCGTTATCTTTGGCGGATTAGCTGGTAATAACAACAATAATGACTGTTATTTCTCATATATTGACAGACACCATCTGAAATAGAGCTGGTCTCAGGAGCCATCTCTATGGGATTGGGTGGTTATCTCGCAGCAAAGTCTGAAGCTGATCATTATCATACAGAAAGGGAGCGAGAAGGTACATTTGTCAACATTAACGATATATCCATATATGGATATTCATTCTTGAGTTTATGTAGCACGAGAAGTTGAATTATACCCCAAAGAAGAAGAAGAAGAGGTCATTGAGCTATTTGAACCTTATGGCCTAGATCGTGAGTCAATGGAACCCATGATGGTCAAGTTCAGACAGAATACTGAGAAATTTGTGGATTTCATGATGAAGTTTGAATTGAATCTAGAATTGCCTGATCCTAATCGTAGTTGGGTAAGAGATTGTTTTTATTATTAGATTGGTCATTTCATTGACACATGTCATAGATTTCTGCTTTAACTATCGGCCTTTCATACTTTTTCGGTGGATTGATTCCTCTGTTACCTTATGTGTTTATTACAAATACGAACAATGCACTCTATATATCATGTCTAGTCACTCTTCTCACCTTATTCTGTTTTGGATACCTCAAAAGTATATACCTAAGGCCAAAACAAGCACTCTTGGGAGCTATCCAAACATTGGCTATAGGAGCAGTTGCGGCCGCATTTAGTTATGGTATTGTTGCTTTAGTAGATAACCAGAACAACACAGAGTAAAATGATTGTATATAAATATTCATCAAAAGAAAATGGAAATAAATAATAGCATATGAATCACAATGGCAGTACTTTAAAACTTATTGAAATTGCTTCATCCCGATGTGAACCTTTGTTTATATGACAAATATTCCAAATATGCATGACTATCAACACATTGATGTACCTCCTTTTTTTTTTATACCGGCATTCCATAAATCAATACCCGAGCTTCTATTCATGTTTAAACAAAAGAAAACTTTCCCTTTATCCCTGGATTCAAGTGCATTAATATAAAAAGGGATAATTATTCTCCAAGAGTTATGGAGGAGGTATTGGACAATGTGATGCGAAAGTTACAATATCAGCCAAACGCTAAAAGTCCTGTAACAGATGAGACCGTCTGAAATTACATGGGCAGGCAAATTTAGAGACATTAACAAAGAAGGAAAAGAAAAGACTATGCAATCTATGTTCACAAGACAACATTGTCTAGCAACACGAATGAATAAACAGACATTGGATGGAAACAACACAAACACGATCCACTTGAAAGAAACGATATGGGAACAGTGCGTTTAAGAGAGCTGTATTTTGGGTGTATCAAACAAAATGACGGTTGGGCAGTAAACGTGATCAATTCGGACATGAATTTTCTCTCAGGAACTTTGTGTCTTCATAGATAAATCTGGTTTCCATGTCAACATGAATTGAGGCGGTGCTTGGACTCCTTTAAGGATGAAGCACTACTAGTTAAAGTTGAGAAAACTAGAGTCATCTCTCTCTCTCTCTCTCTCATCACTATTTTAAGCATCCTACTAGCTTTTATTCAGTAGTAAAATATGACTGTTCCAAGTTGCTTTTAACCGTCAAATCTTGTAGTTGCAAGAAATTTACCAAAGCTTTTACAATAAGTCCTCATAGATCAATCATCATTCTGTATTACGCCTAAATGACTGCTGAATAAAGAAATCCTTCTATAAACTACGTGTAAATCTTATTTATAAAGCCAAATTGAAAACACACTGTATCAAATATAAACAGACGAGCAAAATGTCTTGGCAGGACACTAAAATTGAATATCCGAAGTCAATTGAGTGATGTGTGTAACAAACTTGTTAGCCTGTTTCCTATTTCTCTCTCTCTTTCTTTGTTTTTTCTCTCTTTCTTCTTCTTCTTCTTTGTAAAGCCTTGGGGCCACTTACATGCTATTTTCACTAAACTGGACAATCTTGATTGAGCTTATACTCATTTTCAAGGTTGTCTTTGCCTCAAGTTTATATTGTGTGCATCACGAGTCGCAATCTCTAAAAACCTGCCAAAAGAGTCACACAATATCAGCAGCAGTCGCAGATACACCACTCATTGACAATAAACAACAATTATCGTTTGACTTATTTTGCACAGCAGACCCAAATGAATGTGCAAGCGTACGAGCAACACTACAAAAGGCGATGGACATTCTTTCATCTGTATTTCAGTTTGAAAGCTCACTGAGAGTGAATGCAACTTATGGTCCATTCTGTCCATCATCAGACAATAATTGCAGTGCGGAAAATAGAATGTCAGCGATTGGCCAGGCATATCCGACAATTTCTTACATTATGGTCGATCAAACAGATAATATGACCAGATTATATCCTCAAGTATTACTCAAACAGTTTACCAACCTGTCAGTTAAGCCAAACTGGGCTTATTACGATATCAATGCCGAATTTAACAGCCAGGTGAATTGGTACTTTTTTGTAAGTGGAGATTATCTCTGATCATTTTCTCTTTTGACTCAATTACTTTGTGTAATCTATAGAATAGCTCTAACCCTATTCGCAGTGATCAAATTGATCTCTTGCGAAATGTCGTACATGAGTTCATTCATGGTCTTGGCTTTCTCTCTTCATGGTCCGATAGCTTTTACGCCAAACTAGCGCCACTTGTGGATGGTATCGATCGATTTATTACACCTATGCTTCTGACCTCTGTTAAGGAAAGTTCAACTATAAGTTATGACGCGCCTCAGCCATTCTGGGGCTTTGTCGAGTTTCCATTCGACAAGCTGATATATGCCAACTCATCTAATGCACTCTCTCCATTCACAACAGTCACATACCAGCTGAACCAGTTTTACGGATCAAATGTAACCTTCAAGAGTGCTCTTGATTGGGCAAATGCTTGGTATGCCTCTGATGCGTACAAGTTCGCGTCAAGCGCCTACAATAGGACGGTATCTGCAGACAATGTCTTGGCAGTGGTAAACAATGTGCCGACCTTACTACTCGAGACCTCTCTGAATCCATTCAGTCAGGGATCATCTTTGTGTCACGTTGACCAGCAGACCTATGTTAATTCTACCGAGTCCCTCATGGTCTACATGGCTGATCGCGGCGTATCCCTGAACAAAACGAATCGGAGCCCCTTTGGACCGAAGTTGATCAAGGTCTTGGCTGGCCTCGGATACAAAATCAACGCATCCTTCTTTAATGCGACGACGATTCGACCTGAGCTCATTTACTGGATGCCTCCTCAGGGACTCGTCGACACCAGTCAAAATCCATCTCCTTCGCTTGTATCCTATACAAATGGACCAGCGCATGCTCCCATCACATCCACTTCATCTATATCCGTATCGCATACTTCTTCATCTAATCATCTTATCATCAGCTCCTGGCTAATATTGTTATTATTACTATTTAATGTGTTAATGTATTAATGCTTGTGTATCATATCTGTAATTATTATTTTTGTATATTGTTCAAATAAAAAAACTTTTTTTTTCTCTTTTATTTAATATTGATGGAAGACTGCTTAAAGAGTTTGATTCACAGTTCAAAGCGCATTGCTTCTGTATCCTTTGTTGAAAACGACGATACAGTGTTGATATCAAATGAAGGATTCAGAAAGCGTCTAAGAGAAGCAGATTCATTTGAAAATGCAATACATTCTATCTGCTTTGGTGAAGAATCAATTCAAAAAATGTAAAACAGAACGTTCTCATAAAAACAGCACACTAATCATATAGCAGCACCTCAGAGATACCCACTTTGAAAGGAAACACACATATCAAAGCACATCAAGCACAGCATTTACTAAATATATTAAGGCAGCTTAATGGCATTTGGTAAAGAAATTTTACATTCTTATATTGCTTGGACTGAGACATTATATCCTATTTTGTAGTAAAGATCAATCTATACAACGAGTGATTGAAGAATATACCAAGACAATTGAAGAAAGAGAAAGCCACATGGCTACACTCTATTCGGAATACAATGAAGTATGTACTGAAGAGAGAAAAAACACGTATCATTAACTCCCAATATACAGGCGGACGCGCATATCGATGCACTACAGGACCGTATCAGTGCTGAAAAGAGTCGAGCCACAGAGTTACCGTCGTATGAGCATCAAGAGAACTTGATTCGAAATCTAAAACAACAGCTCAGTAATATCGATAAGAAGCGAGAAGAAAATCAAAAGAAGAGAGCGAGAAAGCAAGAGGAGCTGCAAAGACTGCTACTTTCCAACCAGGAAAGCAGACGAGATCCATCTATTGTGGCGCTTCAGGCCAGGATTAGACAGATGAAAGAAAAGATAAAGGAATATGATAATCTATTGCAACAAAAGCCAACAACACACGTCACAGCCTTGTCTACCCAGGATGCCTTCTTGGGACTCAAGGCGAGGTTTGATAAGCTCGTGAGTGAACACAGTCAGGTAGAGGCGCCGGGTAAAGACAGTTTGATCGAACAGGTTCGTTATGTTGTTGAACAACTGCGACAGACGATCGGTAAACTCAATACGGCAGAACATGTCAACCACAGACTACAGAACTTCAAGTATGAGATGCTACGTGTGATGCCAGTTTAGAAAGGCTAACAAAAGCTTTCTTTAGGGATATATATACACGATTAATTGATTATACGTTGGATAGAAGTAACAGCGCACATTTGAATGAAGAAGAGTTCAAGCAGGCATTCACGTTGAATGAATCCATAGAGGTGCTCAAGAATGATTCTGTGCTGTTGGCTGCTATTATTCGTCGCCTTTTGGAGACTAAACAAGAAACGGTCAGTGATCTGACAGAGTACACAAAGGCCTTTGCTGAGGAGCGTCAAATAACTACAAAGGCAAGTCAATCTATTTATCTGCTCGTAGCAGCTGGTCTTCTTGAGTCTGATCGAAGTCAGGGTGAAAGCGTCATCAAGATCACAGCTGCTTTAAATCCAGCTTAAAAAAAATGTCTTCATATTGTAAATAAACATGCTTTAATTATATATCCATAGACAAGCCTTAACGGTTATAGGCTACTTCTCCACTTGCAAGCTTCATCAAGTACGACAAGATGCGTTCACCATCCTCGCGAAGACCACTAAAAGAAAAATAGGTTTGATATAGAAACAAGAAAAAACAAGACACACTTACTTGTGAGCATACTCATTTGTGATAAAAGACTGAATTCCGTTAATTTGTGCGGCGGTATGCTCTGAAAGTTCTCGAGCGACATACCTAAAATGTATATGAGAAAAAAATCATTATATATAAATGAGCTTACATGTCATCATAATAAATAGAGGCAGCAACTTCGACATTTTCAAGAGCATTGAGTACCTTAGCATCGTAGAGACAACCCTGCCATGGTCTTTCGGCTAATAAATTGGCGACGTTTTTCAAGGGACGTAGCTCAGAATAGTCATCAAACATGAAAGGGTAAATGGTTTCGCCTGTGAAATAAATAGGCTGATCTTCTTTCAAATGATCGAGTCTCCATTCAAATAGAGAGTCAAACGGAGCTTCATGAAGGACACGCTCAGCGGCCCAGCCACTGGCTTGGCCATTTTGACAGTAGATCGCTTCATGGAGCACGGCATAGAGGACATTGGTGTCCCAGTCTTGAATGTTCTGGATGTAATGAAGTGTACGGTAACTTATGCGACCGAGACGTTCAAGATCGTCATGAGCGGACTGTACAAGCGTATGAATCCTATCGAATCCGCCAGATGCGCCAAAGGACAGGCCAAGTTGAAGGAAGCGACGTGGAGAGAGCGTACCACCGTTGGGTAAAGTGACGGTGTTGGTGGAAAGGTACCTGTGGATCTGTCGTACACGTTCAATATCTCGGGGAAACTTTTTATAATATGTCTTATTTCGGGACAGGATACGAGGATAGAGGGCCCTATAGACCGAGTCGGGTGTGTCAACCAAAGGTGGTACTCCGCCTGTGATATAGGCCTTTGCTACAGATTTGGGGCTACAATTATGACAAATGAGTTTTTGTTTTTCCTTTTTTTTTTCTTTACAAGAGAGATAAATAGGTTGTGATACAGAAGCCACCAAAGCTTTGACCAATCAGATGAATACGTCTATCTTCCTCTCTTGATCTACCAGCAGTGAGTTGTTCACGAATAGTTTCACAGTCTCTGACAATACTATCCGCGCGGAAATGAGAGAGATACTCTGCCTTTTCTTCATCAGTTTTGAATTGGCTCGAGAGTGATTCGGCGGATATCTGGCAAGATAATCCAGTACCTCGTTGATCCATCAAAAGTACCTGATAGCCCTTTTCGAATGCTACTTTGATCCAGCCAGACGAGCCATTGGATGGTAAGGAACACTCAAATCCAGGTCCACCCTACAATATCCCCAAATAAAAAAAATGACTATACACATAAAGAATGATAAATTACCTGGAGGTAGAGTATAAAAGGCATTGTTTTCATACAGTCAATTGTTTTCTCAGGCGGAACTAAATGACGAACAAAGACCTTTATTCTGGAACTAGTGTTTGGGTTTTGGTAATCTAGGAATGTTCAATAAGTGTTTCTATTTTGAGTATAGACCAAGTTACCTAATGGACAGTTAAAGAATCTTTCATAAACCTTTGCTCCTGGAATGAAGAATGACTCTACCGAGGAATCATCAAGTGGATGCTTCATTCTGTGTAAAAGACTTTATTTTTTTTTTAAAAAAAATGAAAAAAAGAAAAAATGCAGGTCCTTTGACTGTGTGACCTATACGCAACTAGATATTGTGTCATGCTTTTTTGTACCCGTTCATCTACGGTTAGTGACCATGAGTTACAAATAGTTGGAAGATCTAAATGATATATGATGAATCATTTAGACAAGAACTACGCGTGTATATATATATATATATATATGTGTGTGTACGTGCGTTTGTTTATTAGGGTATATGCATTTATCTGATCTTTCCTATACTCTCTTTCTCTTCTACCTTCCACCGAAAAAAGCACGTGGAAAGTCCCCTATTTTTCGATAATTATATATGTATCACCATCGAATGTAGGCGAGACAGACAGACAGATAGAAAAAGATAGAAACAGATAAAAAAGAGAAGCAAAGGCATAGAGAAGAAATAAAGAGAGAGAGAGAGAGATGGGATAAGATAGCAAAATAAGATTATTTGACGCTAAAATAAAGAAAAGCATACATTGGTGTTACTCTTGAGGTAGAAAAAAAAACTTGAAGTTAAAGTTGCATCTTCTGTATCCATTTGGCCCTTTTTCTTTTCTTTTGATATACATTTTTTTTATTGAACCAACCCAGCTTATATATCACTGATCATACGCGGGCTTAGAAGCAGCTAATAAGTTGCTTTTGTATTTAAATTCATCCATTTCTCATTCTTTGAAGGTAACAGACATGATAATACATCATCCAACTTGATCCTATCCATATCCCAAATAGTTCAATGCTACCAGAACTTCAACCTGGTTACCTTATTTCTGTCATATTCTGTGTCATTGCATTTGTATTTATTTCCATTCAAGTCTTTAGAAATCCAAATAGATTAAGGCTATTTGTCTTATTTTACAGCATCATCACATTACCAGCCAACATTATCAATGTACTTACTGTTCATCAAGTCCTACCGCCTGTGGCCAATGTCCTTTCATTTACGACATCTACTTTGATCAAAGTCATTGCCCATTTTTTAATGATCGCCAGCGTAGGTTATCGATTACATATAGATGATGGCATCTGGAAACATCCGCTCATCCTATTTGGTTTCTTCTTCCTCACCTGTACCGTCGTTGCTATTATATTGGAAACAATTGCCGTTTGCACACACGAAAGATATACTGGATACAAACCGTTGTTTTATGAATTTGTTATCGGATTAATATCAGCTATCTTGAGCGATGTTTGTGCTTTCATATTTACCTTTTTACCACTTCTCTATCGGAAAAAGGAAAGAAGGTCCCACGAAGGGTATTCGAGGACAACGGCCCTGGGCGTAAGTTTACACTTACAGCTGACAATAAAAATATGAACTAACAAACACATAGATATGGTTTTTTAGCACACAATGTACATGTTATATTCTACAAGTCTCTTGTTACATATGGTTTCTGGCAACATATAACTGGGATAATTTTAGTATTCTATTGGCCATTGATTATGCTATACGCTTCATACAGAATTTACTCTACACCTGTCCACCACCTTCGATACTCATCGATTTCCTTACAATCGAGCTGGCTGATCCCTCCATTGGTTTATCAACCAGACAATCAAAAAAGAACAAGAAAAAAAAAGTCAAGAGTGAATTGGTAATGTCGTCCGAAAGATACAATCAAAAGACGCATGTTGAATATGAACCAAACATGTTTAGAGAAGATGTAGAACATAGACCTTCGATTTATGACACAAGCAAGTTTGAAAGTAGCGTAACGATCATTCCGAAGCCATGATCATATTTTTACATATAAAATTAGACAAATTGTTATCATTGTAATGTTCGTGTCACACAAATGGTACTTGCATTAGAATTTTGCAACTCAAAAAAAGAGTCATGGTACAAACATGCCGTATTAAAAACTAGAGCCGAGACACGTTCCGCTTGCTTCTAATTAATATTCAGCTCATCAACTATTCCTTACATATGTATGTGTGTTCATACTTTAGGTAATTCCTCCTCTTTTTAACTATTTCTGTCACTAAAAAAATTTTCTCTATCTTTCTTAATCTATGTCGCAGATTGAAAATTACTTGTTTTTTTTAAATTATGCACTTGTCTATAAACAGATTGGTCACTAGCCGACCTTTTTCTTTCAACAGAATAACCAAAAAAAAAAGCACTTCGCCCAAAGGCGTTTTTTTTTATTCGCTCAAGTAAAAATTGGTTATAAACTGTAAACTTGTCATAATTTGATACGGAAAAGACCTGTATTTGCTGAACCCCTTTCACAAGATGGTGTAACTCGCTTGTTTGTGTAAAACACGTGAGTTAAAACAGAGCAATCTCAGCAAAATGACTTCAGGGGCGATCGATTTATATATACACCCCTATTTTAGCCCCATTTAATGATCAAAGATAAGCCACTAAAATGAACATATCAAACCAAAGATGCTTGCTTTCTCTACTCAAAATTAACAATATCTGAGAAAGACAGCAAAAGAGTGAGCCTTTATTATTCACTACACAAAAGCAAAAATTATTATCAAGTCTATTTAAACAGTGTTGATCGCCATAGTATCCAATCATCTTTTTTCTTGTTGCGTTTTAGTCACAATTATGCTGCCCAAGCTAATATGATTCGGTGAGGCTCTTACTTTAACTTTACACAGTTAGTTTTGATAAACAAAACTGTTTGTAGTTTTAAGTTTACTATTGTTTCAATGAAAGGACTGAATCTCTAATTGGTTCACAAGGATCAAATAGTGAATTTGTTCAAAACATCAATGATCTCGGCATAAAAATGAATTCAAAGCGCAAAATCACCTTGAGCGCCTGTCATTGAACCCTAAAGACAAAGTTCCAAAGACATTGGTATCACTGCAGTTCAAGATCAGATTGTATAATTTATTAATGACACGGTACAACGTTACTAGGATTCCATAAACAGCTTTGACCTGGTTAGATGTAGTCTTGAACATGTGAAAATAGCTTCGGAGTGGGAGTAGAGTCGATCTTACTTTTGTTTGCTAATCCAGGAGAATTTATGACATGTCACTGACTTTTAATGAAATTAACGACCCAATAGAGTAATAAGCCAAGGGATATGAGTCAAGCTTCCATGACATATTCAGAATTTGGCGTCTTCAAAGACGATAACGCGCTACATGTAGTCATATTGGGGTTTCTGAAATAGATGGAACAGAATCAATTGCCTTTTTGATATGCATTCTGGGTCTGTGCTCGAATAGATGGTCAATTATATACTTTCATGCACTTTAAACGTACCATAAAGTCGCTCTACTTTTTTTCTTTATTCTCTCGATACCTGTTAAAAAATATCGATAATTCTACAGAGTCCATAATTGAGCAGATTTAACAAGAAACGGTTAGCATTCCAAACTTTAAGATATGATATAGTATGTATTAATGCCACCTCTTCTTGTTTAATAGTTAATCTATAGTTTTTATATCGTTTGTAGAAATCAAAGGATGTGAAGTTATTAGTTACAGATTCAAATATTTAAGCCAAGCTGATCGTTTTGCTTTTCTATTTGATATACAAAGCTGTTCTTAAACAAGACAGAAGCATACAGGTACCTGACCAAGTCGTAACGAACTACAAGGGAAGATTTGGAGGAAACATAAGGGTCCGTTCCTGATCGATACTAGAGTGATTATCTACAACCTCACGTCTGTATTCTTGATCCGAGTGTAGAAGAAACTTGTGTAGCCGCAAATGCATATCAAATCGAAACGCTTTCCTGGGGTTGAAGCAATCACGATCCATAATCAATTGAGGTTACTTGTATGCAATATAACTATTTGAAACTATGATTGACCTGAAACTCGCAGAGCCTAGATTAATATTTCTGGAATCGAGAATACTCTCTAAGCAAAAGATCACCAGAATCAGCTATAATATATATAATATGTATCTATAGCAGGTCAAGAAATACAAATACCAAAAAAATCTTTTAAATCCAAGGCTAAGATTCAAATCCACAAAAAGAAGGGCAATTTCTTTTAAAAATGAACTTAAAAACCAAGGCAGCCGAGGCAATGATGATTCTTTAGCCAAATAGGTAGAAGGACATTGTTTTCAGCATTGTGTATAATATTCATAAAAGTTATGTCGTTCCAATATACCGCATTTTGTATATATTGTATTATAAATTGTTAAATTATGCAACATTTAAGAGAAAATTGTATTCTTTCATAAAGATGTATAGTCTTTAGCCTATTTCTCCGATCCATATATAATTATAGAGATCGTCACCATCGTTTCACAAAGTTACCAAGGATACAATTAAAATTATTCCGCAGTTTTCCAAAGAGTAGATTTAGTCTGTGGTCAAGAAAACATTTTCCTTACTATAACAAGTGTTCATATATCATTTGTTGAACGATTATAAAGAAAGAACACACTAAAGCAAGCTCAGACAAGCAGTGCATTTTTTTAATAAATGCTTTCTTAAATCAATTGTACAACGCATCCTATAGACCTGTAAACCACTGGTTTTGTGAACTACATGTAACGATACACATATAGAATAAGTAGTTACGTTAGATGACGTCTTTTATTAGGCATGAATTTTATTTTCAAAAAGAGATAAAATACTTTAATAGCAGACCCATCTGTCACCACCGTCCTTCTTGCATTGGGGAATAAAGTACTTGGTGGTGTTGTCTTTGGTCATGTTGTAACAAGTGGTTGTTCCGTAGTCAGTGTGCTTGCTGTCAGTGCCAACCATGAAGCTTAATTCTTGACATACTTGTCTGGTAATAACAGTAGGACCTCTGGCACACTTACAGGTCATTGCAGAGACAGTGGTAAAGTAAAAGATAGCAGCAAAGAGAACAGCAAAGATCTTGGAGTTCATGTCGATTTCAGTTGATTCGAGAATAAGACAAGAAAGAGGAGGTTCTATTTATATTGTTTTAGAGCCGGTGCAAATCAAATAACAATCAATTCTAGAACGATTTCACCAAGTCCATTGTATTACTCTTACTTGAATCCTTGGATAATAAATACACACAGCCTCATTTTGAAAGCAAAGGGTGGCAAATGAATTAAATAAAAAATACCTTTTTGCACAATGTTCCCTTTTTTGACCTGTTCGGGGAGTGTATTCGTGGATCACTAAAGAATAGATACCCGGTTTTCCAGCCAGTCGTTTCCCTTTAATCTCGGTGACACTCTATTCTATTATGTTTCATCCCAGGAACAATGTTGCATGGTTACACGTCAGTTTATTCATTAAAATAAACCACATAACTTTGTGATTGTATACGTATTACAGGCTTACTAATAGATCAAGACCGCAGCCTATATTCATCTTGTTCTTCAAAGCTCTTTGCAGTTCAAGAGCTTAATATGTGACTCTATTATGTGTGTTCATCACGTGGTGTCTTCTCCCAATTTTTAGCAAAAGATCAACACGGTATAAGAACCCTTGATCAATGCAACACAAAGAAATGGTAGGAATATATCTTTGCCTATCCGAGGTATATGAATATGTCTGTTGATGTTTAAGCTTTGTATGAAAAGGTCCAAGTTCCTAAAACGAACCGATCCAATTGATCTTCTTTTACATCCAAACTATGAGTTTGATTTAAAATATCAATGCAAGACGTTAGAATATGTATATCATTCGATGATATACATGACTAAATCAGGTAGACAAAAGTCTACTGTTTTCCTTTTTGGTTGGTATCTCTATATGTATTCCTCTCGTTAGTAATATATACTGCGTAATGAGCCACAACATATACACTAGTAAGACAATCAACTCTGTGTAAGGTGGCTGTATACACACACATATGCGGGATTCAGCTGACATTTTAATTAAAGAGAAGAGAGGTTGAATGACAATAATACACACACTGTCAATCGTTCTGCTTTAAGGCTTTATACCAAGTTGCGCGTCTGTTTTAGTTTTGTTCCTTCACACAGACTCTTAAACAAGTAACAGAAATTACAATAGGGTTTAACCCTAAAAAAGAAATTTTCTTGCTTTCCCTTTTTTTTTTCTCAATTTTTTTTTTTTTTATGAGCAAAGCACGTACAAAGATATCAGCCCGATCAACTCGAATACAACGTCCTTCCCATGTGCGTCAAACACGTCAGCAGACAAACGTACAAGAAACAAAAGAAGAGAAAAGAGAAGAGACTAACAATAAAGAAATGAAATCAGAATTCCTTCAAGAGAAAGTACTTGAAGCAGAAGAAATTGCAAAACTAAGACAAAGTTCCGAGCAGTTGGTCAAGTTCTTTGGTCAGTTGGGAGATAAAGTAAAACAGATGGCAGATCAAGTTGAATCTGCAGCTAATTCAATGCAAAACTGGGAACATGTGTTTAATACAATCAAGGATGTCGGTGTACATAGTCGTGAAACATCACTTGTTAAATTTAATATCAATCATAGTTCGCCATTACGTTCATTTGATAAACAATTGTAAATATGTTCATTATTTATTGCATTTGGGCATTTTCAATAGATTGAATTGTTTGATTGACTATGGACATGGCTGCATTTATCTTTTCAATAGATTCTGTACATGTTTGTTTGGTATCTGGTATTGTTTCGGTTAAGCTCATGAAAGAATTCACGACGAAAAGTGTATTGCTTTCGTCAATGTTGGACAAATGAACCTCATTTGGCTGTTGTTGCTTTTGATAAAACTCTACATCATATAATAAGTTTGTCTCTTTCTTCTAGTTTCAGTTCTTTTTTATTTTTATTACTTTGATGTTGACCCAAGTTGATATTTTCCTGTTCTATAAAATCCTCCACATTGAGTGAGTCAAGTTGCCCTTTACTTAGATTAGTAACTATTGTGGCGTAGTTCAAGTCAACATTAGTCTTGTCATTATGACCATTCATCTTTAAGAGTTGCGCATATACGCCGCAGTGGCTACAGGTTGCTTTTTTTTTTTTCCCTCCTTGACAATGAAACTCCGTCAGATAAATAAATTTTTTCAAGACTCGCTTTTCTCTCTTTCTCTCTCTCTCTCTCTCGAACAAAATGATTGATATCAACTTACTTTTAGAAGATCGTGGTGGTAATCCTGAAGCTGTCAAAGAGTCTCAAAGAAGACGTGGAGCTCCAGTTGAGATTGTGGACGAAATTATTGCTGAATACAAAGAATGGACTACCAGTAACGGATTATAACCAATGAGGGGGTTTTAAAAGCTCTAATCTGTGTAAATAGTTGCCTTTGACAGTGACCAAAAGAACAAGGCCATGAACGCTTTACAAAAAGATATTGCTAAAAAATACAAGGCCAAGGAAGATCCTTCTGAACTCCTTGCTCAAAAGGCCGAGTTGCAAAAAGAAAAGGAAGCCCTGATTGTCAAGGCCAAAGAAAAGGAAATCTCTTGGAAGAACAAGTTGAACCTTCTTGGTAACATTGTTCACGCTTCAGTGCCTACCTCGATGGACGAAGATAATAACGAGATCATCCGTATCTACAACCATAACGGAGTCGAGCCTGTCAAGCGAACAGATATCATGTCCCATCACGAAGTTCTCACTCGTTTAGATGGTTACGATCAAGAACGTGGCGCCAAGGTGGCTGGCCACCGTGCCTATTACTTGACTGGTGTTGGTGTTGATCTCAATTTGGCTTTGATCAACTATGGTCTCAGTTTCCTTGGTAGACATGGATACAAGAAGATTCAAACACCTTTCTTCATGAACAAGGATATGATGGCCAAGACAGCTCAATTGTCACAATTTGATGAAGAACTCTACAAGGTAATACAAAAAAGAAAAAGAGTGAGAGAGAGTATAGTCTTGACGTATCCTTAGGTTACTGGTGATGGTGATGACAAGTACTTGATCGCCACCTCTGAGCAACCCATCTCTGCCTTCCACTCGGGTGAATGGTTTGAAAAGCCCAGTGAACAGCTTCCTATCAAATATGCCGGTTACTCCACCTGTTTCCGTAAGGAAGCTGGTGCCCACGGTAAGGATACCTGGGGCATTTTCCGTGTCCATCAATTTGAAAAGATCGAACAATTCGTCTTGACTGCCCCTGAAAAGTCTTGGGAGATGTTTAACGAAATGATTGAACATTCTGAAGAGTTCTTCCAAAGCCTTGGTCTCTCTTATCGTGTGGTTTCCATCGTCTCTGGTGCATTAAATAACGCTGCTGCCAAAAAATACGATCTGGAAGCTTGGTTCCCTTACCAAGGCGAGTACAAAGAACTTGTCTCTTGTTCCAACTGTACAGACTACCAGTCTCGTAACTTGGAAATTCGCTGTGGTGTCAAGAAGATGTCTGACCGTGAAAAGAAGTATGTCCACTGTCTCAATTCTACCTTGTGTGCAACAGAGAGAGCTATCTGTGCTTTATTGGAAACTTGGCAACGTGAAGATGGTCTTGAGGTACCTCCTCCCTTGGTTCCTTACATGGATGGCCGTACATTCATTCCTTATGTTAAGCCTGCTCCTAAGCCCGCAAAGAAATAAAGAAAAAAGAGAGAGAGAAATATTGCATTTTATTTTTTAGAAAGAAAACAAAAAGACCATTAATCTGTATTTGCCAACATTCTTGTCAGCATTTCGTGAGTAGCCGATAAGTCCTCGGCCAACTGAGCCTGTCCCTCATGTTCATAGGGATCATCTGTAGGGTCATTGACATTACGATCATCAATGATGCCTTCCTTATACTGAGCATCAATATGATGAAGCTTTTGTTGCAACTTGTGGACGTCCTTTTGCGAGTATTGCTTGTGCGATAATTCTTCGGCAAGTTCTTTTACCTTTTGAAGTTGATCTTGACACGATTCTATAGAGACAATAAGCGTTCTTATTCTTTATAAAAAGTAAAAATACAATAGTTACTCAATGTTTTACGAGATGGCATGTTTTCAATTACGTATTGTCTTTTTTTATCTGGTCTTTCGTCCCCCTTTTATATTCAAACAGTCTAGTTTATGCAGCTTTTTTCGTTTCCTTAAAAAAAAAATAAAGTTGCATTCTGCATGAAAAGACATATTGGTAATTTATGTCACCAAGACGTCTTCAATTTTAAAAACATGAATTGAGAGCACCCTTACCATCACTACTTTTACACGTTTATTTATAGTCTACAACTATCATATGGATATGACGGCATTCAACCTCAGGTATACAGCAAGAAGGAATAAGTAAAACATAATAGAAAGGCACCCTGTCTCTCTTTCTACAAAACTTTTTTTTTTTTTTAAAAAAAAAAACATAGACATGGGTTACTTTTTTGTTGAAGACAAATCAAAACTCAAAAGCTTAAAAAGAATACCGCTTTTTTTTTTTGGCTGGGGAAAAAACACGTTTATGCAAGAAGATGAAGCAAGCCATTTTCCCCCCTTGTAAATACGATTACGATAAATAAAAGTACAACAGATTTTATTATAATAATAATGAATCAAGTCTCAATTTGCCTCTCTAAGCGATCAAGACGATCACGAAGTGTGTTCAACATGGTCTGATATTCATGGGGACCAATATCATTCTGAGACCGAACGATAGTAGGTGGCGTTTGCAATTCATCTTGTTCTTGTCTCTTTTCAGACATGGCTACCAAGTCCTCTGCCACCGCACGTTCTTCTCTTGTTGCACTTGGCAATGGTGAAGGCAACGAATGGTTAGCTGATGATCTGGGTTCAAGATGATTTGATTGTTGCTGTTGTTGCTGTTGCTGTCGTTCCACTGTCTCACTCATGCGATGTTCGACAGCCTCAATCCGTCTGAGGAGTTCATCCACCTTTTTTTCAAACTGAGACACAAATTCCCATTGAGCTTCCTTGACTTGGTTTCGTACGAGTCCCTCAATGGTCGTGGCAGACGCCTGAAGTGTCTGCATCAGTGATGATGAGCGTCTGATCTGGTCGTCCAGAGTTGATTTCAACGTACGCGTCGTTTCTATGGTATCAAACAAATGCTCAAATGGTTGAAGGTATTGTTGACGCTGAAGGGCTGCAAATGAGCTTGTCGTAGGTGTCTTTGGAGGCAGCGGTACGTTCGCGGCTGACACAGCGATCGGTTCGAGGTTTCGTTGTGTGTTGTAATGCTTGGAATTGTAGGATGCACTGTATTGCTGGTATGTCAGGTTTTCTCGGCTAGTAGGGTGAGCCGAGTGAGGCGGTTGCTGTTGAGAGGGAACGATGGGGGGAATGGCAAATTCTTGTCTTCTCGGTGACGGCTGGTGGGCAAAAGCAGGTCTAGCTACCGTTGCGGATGCAGGTGCAGGTGCAATGGGTACATTGTGTTGAGTAGTATGGATCCCATTCGTTCGACCTATAATATGTCTTTAATATACAATATTCTGTTGTTGTTGTTGTTGTTGTATGTGTACCTAGTCCTGATTTTTGATGATGAGCTTGTTGTTGAAGAACGGCTTGACTGAAATTAGAATTAATAGGAGCCGAACGAATACCAGCCAGCTGTTCGTGATAAGAGGGGGCAAAGATGGTCAGATTCAAAGCATTCTTATGTTTGATCGATAGTCGTTTCTTATTGGACGAGTGCTGTTCAGCTTCTCCAGCAGGATACGAATGTATCTTTCTTGCCAGCTGCCTTGTTGAAGAAGAAGCTACAGTTCTCTTATCGTCCGATTGTTGTCCAGGTGAAGTACCACTAATACGTTGTCGTTTGTTGGCTTGATCAATCATGCTATGAATAGATATGAGTCATGCTACAAATATGTGATATAAATAAATACCTTTGACGTTTTAATTCATTTGAGCTCAACAGTACTTTATCAAGAGCCATAGCGTTTCTTGTTTCTGGAATATTATTACCGGTAGTGGTAGTAGTGTTAGTAGTAGCCTGATGTATAGATGGAGGTGATTGTGGTTCTGCCTTTATCGCAATCTCTCCTTCACGTTCAATCACATCTTGAAAGTTTTCTAGAGGCAATTGTACTGATTCCCAAATGTGTTCTTCTTTTGGAGCTCTAGTGAAATCAGGAAATGTCTGTAGGATGGCATCGACTAGTCCCTTTTGATAGTCGTCAGGCTTAAATTTACAAAGTTCGGCCAACATGTAACGGTTATGTTTAAGAGCTAGTTCAGATAATACTTTTGTATTGAGATAAGTGTCTTCATGATCTCTATAACAGTTTTCATAATTTCCTTCTTTGAATGATATAGTAGGCAAATCAAATAATGGTACAATATCTGATAGTCGATAGAATAGTGTATCCGTGTCTGGTAAACGAAAGAGGATCAATGGTTTCTTGTGTTTTGAATAAGTTCCCAATAGTTGACTTAATACTTTCATTTCTTTCTCTTTCTTTCTTTCTCTCCTCTTTCTCCCTTTTTTTTTAAAAAAAAGAAAGAAAGAAAGAGAAAAAGGGAATATTTATTTTATTTAATTAAATTTTAATTTACTGCTATATACAATTCATATATGTTTAGTCCCCCTCCCTTCTCTCTCTCTTTCTTTCTCTCTTTATATATGTATATCCTCTCTCTCTTTATATCATTCGTCTATATTTAGCTACACGCTTCAACTCCTTAAAGATATATAGACTATCGAAGGGGAGGCGGGACATTGTTTAGCATGAGGAAAACGAACATATGCTCGTACAAATGTCGCTATTTAAATCCTTGTTTAAAGGGTCAATATCATAATTCCCCCTTGCAAAAATAAATATTTATTTAAATGTTTACAATGAATATTTTCTCAAAACTTGATCTTCTATTCTATCGACCGGTGCTCGTTTACCCGTCCAAATCTCGAATTGAGCAATTCCTTGAGCAATCAAGACTTCAATACCTTCTACACACGACCAACCCTTTTCTTCAGCTTGTAAAAGTAGTTTTGTACGACGAGGCTTGTATGCCATATCACAGATAATACCCTTGATGCCTCCATAAAGGTGTTCAGGTAATTCAATACCTGAATCAGCAGGTACGGTCGAAATGATGACACCAGGCCCAATATTGGCCTCAAGCGACTCGATCACTTCAATCTCAATCTTGCCCTTGAAGGCTTGCTGGAGGTCATATGCCTTGGACACGGTTCGGTTCCAGAGATAGATCTTTTGAATACCCATCTGTTGCATCGTGTACAGAGCAGCTCGAGCAGTACCACCTGCACCAATGACAAGGCCCTGTTGAGGTGGGTGATCAGGATCCATCATGAGTGCTTGAATACAATGCTTCATACCGAGGTAGTCGGTGTTTTCACCCAGTAGCAGACGCTTCTTTTCGCCATTGACCGTCGTTTGACGAACATAGATCGTGTTGACTGCGCCAATAATCTTGGCATCTTCTGACACTTGATCGAGGTACTTCATGATAGATACCTTGTGAGGAATTGTCACGGACGCTCCTCCAAAATGAGGGTCGTTCAAAATGGCCTCCTCTGCGTACTCTACCATGTGGCACTCGAGCAGACCGTACGTGTAAGGAAGACCGAGTGTTTGGAAGCCCGTGTTATGGAGGGTAGGTGACATGGAGTGTTGAATGGGCGTACCAATCAGCCAGAACGACTTGGCAGGCAAAATACCGAGGAGATGGCGCGCTTGGTTGATTTCTGCAAGCGAGAGTTGACCAGGTGCAGCCTTCTTGGGTAACGCCGGGTGTGTGACGGGAGTGAGGCAGTCGTTAAGAATACGTGACAATTGACCGGCGACTCCCATGTTGATCGCAATCAAGTTTTTATCTTGTTTGGTCGCACGGAAAGCTTCGAGCTTAAAATTGTCTTGCATCGTCTCAGCGACACCCACCAACTTGACGATATCACCATACTTGGTGCCCAGTTCGTACTTGGCTTCGATCGCAGTGCTGTCCCAGGGAGTGATCTTTTGAAGGTCGTGCCAGGAAGAAATGATGCGGCTTTGACCCTTGGAAGCAACAAGAGATTCAATCTTGTTTGTGCTCCAGCACATTTCGACATCAATGTACTCACAGCCCCAGCGTTGACCCCAGCGAAGGAGTTCAAACATGCCTTCTTCGTCATCATTAGGGAACGCGCCTGCTTGACCCTTGGAACGAACAGTAAAAATGACAGGAATCGAGACAGCTCGACGAAGGAGGGCGAGTTGTTCACCAACGTATTCTATTGGAGACAGTTCTTCCTTGTCATCAGGCTTCTGAAGAAGATCCACGCGAAGTTCAACAGCATCAGCTCCCTCGCATACTTCCTTGAGCGAATCGACACATGTGGCGAGGTTCTTGCTGGTAAGAGAAACAAAAGTTGTGGGTGATTCGATGTTGGGCGAGATGTCTACATGATTCGTGTTGCGCCCATAGATAAACCATAGGAATCGTTTGAGATCCTTCTTGATCGCTTCCCATTCAGGAGGATCGACAAAGCCGCGATCGGTGAGACTGGCCGCATAAGCTACAAACTCGTAGTTGCATACTTCCTTGTACCATTGACGGCGACGACGCCAGACGGTCATCATGTCTTCACCAAACATAGGTCGCGTCTGGTCTCGGTTGAGGTAATTGACGACTTGAGCAAGGTCACGAACAAGATGGAGTACCTTGCCGCCATTCATATGGTGCTTCTTCAACACTTCACGGCTCTCTGCGGTCTCAATGATTCCGCCTCCACAAGAGATGACATGTTGGCGAGCATAGGGCGAGTCCAGAAGTTGCTTGAGAATCTCTGTTTCCTTCAGACGGAACTGGTCCCACCCCCAGGTATTGATGAATTCGGTAATGGTTGTGTTGAGCGTCTGTTCAAAGTGTTGGTCCACATCAATAAAGTTAAAGCCAAGAACCTTTGCCGCGTATTGACCAAGGGTTGTCTTGCCAGCGCCTCGCATGCCTGCGATAACCAGCGACTGACTTTGGTCAGTTTTACTAGTTGGCTTGTTTCGACCGAGTGTTGACTTGTTGGCCAATCGAACGCCGAGATCAATGCCGTTTAAGCGAACACCCAGTTTGCGTTCAAGGTCGTCCCACCAGGTAGGCCATGTCTTTTCGACACACTTCTTGTCCGTGATGATTGTGCCGTGAGGAACGACAGTGGATAAGACAGAGAAACTCATGGCAATACGATGATCATCGTAGGTGTGGACGCCTTCCTTGGGAGCCTTCAGGTCCTTGATGGGCTTGCCGTGGATCTGGATACCATCGGGTAATTCAGAGGCTTGAACACCAAACTTGGTCAACTCATGGACCATGGCAGCAATACGGTTGCATTCCTTGACGCGTTGATTGGCAATACCTGTGATGCGTGTGATATTTTCTGTCTTGCCATCGCTAGAAGTCACGGCAGCCAGCACAGTAGCTGTCAAAAAGGCATCCGTCATCGTTTCCATATCGATCGAGGGCAAGGGTCGAAGTTGTCCGATGGGTGGACCTGTGACAGTCGTGGCTGTTTCGGTTTGGACGACGGTACAGCCCATGGGTCGAAGTACATTGACAGCAAAGCCGGCATCGCCTTGGAGGGAGCTAGATCCTATGCTGCTGACGGTACATGTCGTGCCGGTGATCGCGGCAATTGCAAGAGGGTATGTGGCTGAACTGGCATCAGATTCGACAAGGTACGTGTCTGGGTTTTGGTAAGTGGCTTGCTTGATTCTATACGTGTTCTCAGGAAGACGTTCGACGGTAGCGCCAAATGATTCCATCATGGCTATCGTCATGTCAATGTAAGGTTGAGAAATGACTTGGCCACCAACCAGTACAAGCTCGACAGGCTCCTTGGCATAGGGAGCACAGAGTAAGATGGAAGAGACGTATTGAGATGAGATTGAGGCAGCAAGTTCGATGCGTCCACCCTTGAATCCACCGTTGGGAGTAACGGCAATAGGCAAGAAACCATCCTTTTCGAGAGAGATGATTTGAGCGTCATTGGCCTTTAAGGCATCCAGTAAGGGAGCGATAGGTCTTTGCTTCATACGAGCGTTGCCTGTCAAAACAGCAGCCGTATTCTTTGCGCCTTCATTGGTGGGGATCATGGTCAAGACAGAGGTCAGGAAACGAGAGGCAGTACCGGCATTGCCTACATAGAGTTCTTTATCAGGAACGACCAGTCTGCCACCACCACCATGAACAACCAAGGTTTCACCATTATCTTCCCACTCAAATTCGGCAGCGTTCAAACCCTTGAGAGCAGCCAACATGTACTGTGTATCGTCAGAGTGAAGCAGATTCTTGATTCGAACTGTACCTTTACCCAAGGCGGCTATCAACAAGGCACGATTTGAAATTGACTTGGAGCCAGGTGTCGTCAGCGTCACTTCCTTCTTGGGTCCTGTAGCAGATTCTGTCACGGGCAGGACGAGTTGTTCGGGAGCAAGTACTTTATGGATATCGGGGTCAGCAATCACTGAAGCACGAGGTTCGAGCGTCTTGCCAATGGCCGAGAGCATCACAATACGCTTCTTGTCGCCTTGGTTCTTTTTATCGACTTTCATAATTTCCATGATATCGTCTACATGGCAATGGAGGTTTCCGATTCTTTCCTTGACCTTTTTATCATCTAAGCTGATGGGCAATCCATAAGAGGCAAAGCAACGGGCTAAACGTCCAACAGCCACTTGGTTCAAGTATCCAAGGTTACGAGCTAATTCAGCTTCCTTTATGCACCCGATCGAGACACATTCACCGTGAAGCATCATAGGAGAGACAATGGCTTCAATACCATGGCCGATAGAGTGACCAAAGTTAAGCAGGCCACGAAGACCGCCTTCTCTCTCATCATTGGTGACTACAAATGCCTTGAAGCGGACAGAGGCTAAGATCACGTCCATTAATAATGATTGCTGTGGAGTTCGTGTTTCTAATGTTTGGCCTATGGTAAAAGGTATAAGTAAAAAATAAGGGACTAATCTGTGTCTTGAATTTACCTTGATTGGCAATATTTGAATTGTTGCTGTTGAGAACAGCATCACGAATTGCTTCTACACCATTTTCAAGTTTGCAGAAATCATCTTCATTGGAAATGGCAGCAGTCTATGTAAAAGGGCATTAGTGACGAAAAAGAGAGGGCGTTATTTTACTAATATTTACCTTGATAAGTTCTGCCATACCGTTAGAGAATTCTCGTTCAGGCAAGGTACGTAAGAAATCAATATCAATAAAGATACGTTTGGGTTGCCAAAAGGCGCCGATCAAATTCTTTCCTGCGGGCACGTCAATCGCAGTCTTTCCACCGATTGAAGAGTCTACCATGGCCAATAAGGTCGTAGGGATCTGCACAAAGGGCACACCACGCATAAATGTGGCAGCCACGAATCCGATGAGATCGCCAATGACACCACCGCCCATTGCCAAGAAACAAGTATCTCGAGTGACCGCATTAGAAAGAAGCCAGTCTTCGATATCGGCTTTTATTTTACGAGACTTTGTCATTTCTCCAGGAGGAAGGGCACGAGTGAAGAGACGAGGTGCTTGAAGCCCCTTGGATACAAATAATTCGTCACTCACGCTCTTGAATACTTGAACGTATTTATCAAGATAAATTGATGCAAGGTTACTGTCAGTAATAAGGACATAGTTGGAAGCAGAAATGTTTGTGAGCACGTCACGGATGAGATACTCGGTTAAGTGGAAACCGACAATGATGGATTCTGATCCAAGAATAGGAACCTTTACGACGTCAGGCTCTTTTGGTGTCATTTGAAAGAGAAAGTCAAAAGAATGGAAAGGGAGAAAGAAAGGGTGATATGAATGGAGATTAAATATTGGATACACTAACAATGACTCACGGGACCGGTATATTGCCACCGAAGTCACAATGGATTCTATTAATGAATTTTTGCTGCCTTTCTCTTCAAATGTCTATGACTTACTCCGATTAATGGCATCAAGGTCAATTTACCATCATTCTCTTTTATTTAGGAAGGATGCGGTCTTATTTATAAACTCAGTGTTGGATTGACTGATTTTGGCTGATAGTTCAGGAAATGTTTCCTGAGAGAGCAACGAGCTTAGACCAGAAAGGTCAATAGCGACTGCAGAGAGGTCATCTCTGGGCTTGATGGCTTTTTTGTTTGACACCAACACATAATCAGGATCTCGACACAAGAAGGACCCTTTGACTTTTGTCTTGATTTCTTTATCTTTTATCGTCTTTCGAGGCATGGGGTTGACTAATTTGGAGAAACAGTAAATGCAGGTTTGAGACGTCATGCTATCTTTTGCGATGCACACATTGACGTTCATTCCATGTAATTCTTGTTTCCATTTTTCACCATATCGTCTAAATTCCTTTGTTGTTGAGCCTATTCCCGTGCCTCTATTTCCTATGAATATGACAGGACATGGTCTGCTTTTACACTTTATCAAATAGTTTATATAATAGGTAGTATTCATTAATCGTATATTACTGTGATTTTTACCTTTCTTGCCTATCAAAAACATTCTTTCTTTCGCACATAAGCGTCTTCGAAAAGAATCATTTTGCACTTCACAAGTCCTTTTATGTCGGATCCTCTTCCTCGAATTGTAAAAGCTTCTCAGAGCTAAACGGTTATTGACATGTTACTGGTATATATTCATTGCTTGCCCAACGGTTGTTGTCATCTTTAAGTCTAACTTTGCAAGATTATTTTCAATGGCCTGTACTGTTCGGCCTTCTGCTTTTTTCTGGATATAACTTCTGTATTTGGCTTCTTGGTTAGGCGCCATATGTACTCATAACAAGACATCCAGTAAACTGTTCATCAAGCCATAGAATATTCTTGGCGTGCTCCACATATTTTTCATGTTTGTAACAACTTTACCAAGAGAATTTTCCATTTCAAAAGATTTTAATGCTGTTTCTTTAAACTTGCCTCGCTCTATTTCAGATGATTCGAGACCCATAAAGATGGCTATCTGGATCGGATGCTTGTTTAGGTTTGTTTCTTGCGCACCAACTGAGCCAAAGTAGTAAGAATCCATCAAACTAATGTGCTGATTCTCCAGAAGCATGTTAAAGCCCTCCACAAAAGAATCTGCTACGGAAGAAGGCCGAATGGTATGCTCTATGGTACACTCTTAACTGGGCAAAAAGCCATCTGGATGTATATTTGCGATGGTAACTGTATCGTCGTGCTCCCCTTCTGTTGGCTCTTCCTTTAAAACTCTTACTATAGAACGAACGTTTTCTTGAACATATTCTTTAAAACCGTATCATTCTTTACGGAATTTCTGTTCAAATAGTCTTTCAGGACAGTAAGTGTACAGCCTGCAGACATTGCTTCTTGAGTCAAGACGCCTCTTGATAAGGCTTTGATATTGAGCAACTTTTGTTCCAACTTGTTCAGGTTTCTCTCCACGTTTTTATATTTTTTTAGCAGTAGAGTCAATAGTGGCATTTATATTATCATGATTAGATCGCAAGAAGCTGCTGTATAAAAGTTCAGGAAATTCTGGTACAAGTCGTGGTCTTTTTAAAGGAGAATTCTCAGAGATTTTGCTAGCAGAACGCTTCAAGCTTTGCCGTAGAATTGGGGCCCTTGTTATGTTAATGTCATCAAAATATATTTTCTGTTCAGTGTGTTTCATTCTAGGACATGAGGTATTTGAGCTTTAAGAAACTTTCTTCAAACCGTTATTCTAACTAACCCGATGATAACTTTCAGAAATCATTGAAGGCAAGAGAAGAAGAAAATAAAAGAAAAAGTAAGATGAACGTTTTGCTCTGGACCACATCAGAGCCAGCTTATTACAACCAGTTTGGACCAAATATTATATTGATACTACTATTAGACAACAATAATGTTGTCACTTGTGTTGGATAGAGCGATATGACTCCTTTCTCATATATTCTGACTAAATCATCAAGAGATACTGCAAGATCCAAAAAAGGAAATCCCCTAAGATACAGTCGTTCCAGGAAACACTACGCACACACGAAAATACGGGTTTTGTTATTTTTACTACCATGTCATTGACTATCTATTGGGTACATCGTCGCACATATTGCCATACCAACATGACCAGGCCAAGGCTTTAAGAGATCACCTTGAAAAAACTTCATACCTTAAATACAATTTCACAAGTGAACGGCGTAAAACGACGAAAGAAATCACCTTTGTGACAAAACCAACAGCAAATTCACGAACCTGTTTCGGTTGCTGCTTCTGTAAGATGTTTTTCGACGATGAACAGTGTTTAAAAAGCACATTGAAAATGACCATGTTATTACAACAATAGCAAGTTGATTCACTTGAATGAAAGGGTGCGTGTTTTAATTTACTTTCATAGATCCATAATCATAACCGCCGCACTTATTCATACGACATCAAGAATGTTAATGCCAGAATGGCGGCCGTTGAAACTGAAGCAAAGGTAAGAAAACAAATAAACGAAGAAGTAGATAAATGGTCTATCATATTTACCCTTGCGGGTATTTTATTATTATTATTAACAGTAGGTTATTGATGATTTTTTGGTGCTTAATCTGTTGCACTCATTTCGTGATCAAGTCATCATTCGGCACAACAAAGGCCAACCATTATCAGATATTGATCTCTTGCAAGCGAAAACCAGGGGATAAGATGAGTATAACTTACATCTTTTTCTTTTTTAATTGCAGAGCACTTGATTACATTTTTCTTTTTTGCGAAGAATATGAACGAAAGCGCTCATGTTTTCACGTACGAACAGCATAAAGCGGTCATTGCAGATATTGAGTTGATGCAATATTCAGTAAAAACGAACCAATTTTCCACCAAATGGTGCAGCGATCTCGCAAAAGTAAGACATTCATTGTTATACAGTTTGCTTATGAATTGTGCTCATTCAATTGCGCAGCAGCAGATACAGACAATGATGATGATCTTCTTGCTGCAGAAATTATTTATGCTTTGTAAGCTCACCAAATCAAACATGTCTATTAGTTTACATTTATTTGAACATATCATTTATAGATCAGGCCTGTTGATCAGGAACAACCATGAGAAATCATGCTGGAAGATAGGTTCGCGCATTAGCATTTGGATCCTATCATGGAAACTACTTTTGGTTCTGATGAGTTCCTCAAGCAAGGTTGGTAAAAAAAAAAAAAAAGACGCGTGAGTCGGAAGTAAACGGTGACTGATCATTATGTTTGCAGGGCCAATGGTACTTTATTGCCAACTATAAAACGGAAACGGAATGACGACGATGATAATGGTACCATGGATGATGGCGACGACAATAATACTGATGTTGATGTGGACAACAACAAAGACCTTGCAGAGACTGTCTATAAACCAGATTGGGCGGTATTTGCAAATGGCAACCCGATGATTACTGTGATTGGCACCTTAGAATTGAAGATATCATATAAACAAAATCCTGGCTGTGTGGTCAGATTATGTGAAGCTGGAAAAAGAAATGAAGTTGGTGGTATATCAATTGATACATCTTGGTGTGACTCGACCTATTGCTTGTGGGGTTTTGATACAAGGTATGCCCGAAATTGACACAGACGATCAACATAATAAAATATTTCTTTTATTTGCTAGGATTAAAATGCGAAACATTTATAATGGATTTTTCCTACAATGGCGTTTATCGCTTCATTAAGTTATCCAAAGCAGACCTTTGTCTTTCCTTCCGACAACTACCGCTTTTCCCTACTTCTTCGAAGACATGATGCATCTACGGGTATGATGAAACATTTCTTGATATCATGCAAAAGACCAATTATTTACTTTGTTTTTTGGTTGATAGGCTCTTACACTAAAAGTTGCATAGGTTGTGAAAGAATGCCATATAAATCGACATCTAGGAAAAGATATGCAAGATAAGGCACCTCTGTCATGGTTACGAAAAAGTACTACAAAGGTCGAAAGAATACCTTTGACATAGTGTGTGGTATTTCGGTATAATAAATGAGACAAAGATAAATACTTTGAGACAGGTTATACCATTTATAACGAGATGAAAAGAAAAAGATCAAGTTTCTATTCCACATTTCAGATTGAAGTATTTATACAGTTGATTGAATTATGGTCTACCTTTGATCGTAGACTTAATATGATGCTATTATTAATGATTCAGGATGAGGAGCTTGTTTCATGTCTTGAATATGTCGGTGTTGTTGTATCAGTCATACAACGCGGCATAACTAATAGCTGACTGACTCAATGATCACGAGCAAAAACAATGTCTGCTTATCAGATGTAGCAAAGTCAATAAGGTTATTACCTACTAGGTAAATAAATAAAGATATCAACAATTAATTTGCCAGTTACAAATAAGCTAAAATGATACTCTAATTTACAATGAACAAATTGACTTTTACATAATGAAATGAATCAAGGATGACACAGACTCTCTTAGTATAAATAGCCTTTTATCAATAAAACAGTAATTCTTTGTCTGGTTTTAATTTTCCTTATGATAATTTTGACACTCGATAAATCAGGTGTAGTGAGATTTGTATTTAAAATATTTAATTGAAATTGATCATAGCTGCCAGTTCAGAAGTTAGTATATCAGGGTCTGGTCGTAGTGCTAAGTTGTGATGTTGTCATTGTTCTTTTTATAGACTGGTTTGTATTGATGTTTGATATGTAATATATACTCGATTATTAGTTCCTTTTTTATAAGCATATAAAATATGTTTAATGTGTGTTATTCTTAATTCCTTTGCATATTCATTCTTATTGCTATAGCTGAGTATAGATGATGGCAAAAGATAGAGGTATATTGCTTTTATGTTCGATACGAAGATATTATTTGATCAGATCATCACATAGCACTTAACACAGAATCGCAAAGAAAATGAATAAACACAAATTTATAAAGCAAACAAATACTCTTGGTTTCTAAAGATATCACGGGAGTTTTTTTTTTCACTATTAGTTTGAGTTCAGTATTGTAATAGCATAAGAGGATATGTTAACGTACTCACTGGAACAGCACCGCTGTAAGAGCACCTCAGTTCTGTAAGAGGATCTCCGTTTTGCAATGTGTTAAATAATAGTACATACTCTCTTATACGGGTTACAGTTTTTAAATGGAAAGGAGTGGCTTCCTCATCCCAGTCCATAGCATCATTCCCTTGCTCATCAACTGTTCTATCTTGACCGTCTTCATAATAAAAACGAATAGTCATTAAGAAAAAAAATCACCCCTTGGAAAATCAAAAACTGCCCTTTGGCGCTGGAACAACTGCACAGTAGCCCAAAATGATCACACACCTAAATCTTATATTTTCAAAATAGCAGTAGCACTCTGTTGCTTTAACTATATCTTATTCTCTTTTCTTCTCGCCATTGTTTTGGCTATTTAAACAATCTACAAAATTTACAGTGAACGTAATATATTATTCTTATCAATCCTATTATATATTAGCCCCCTTTTAAATAAAGTGCTCTTGAAACCAAAGGAATTGTATATAAAATCGTAATTGACTTCACTCTAGAGAGGTGGGAGGCTCAAAGCCCGTCAGCCAGCGGTAGTTTGTTTTGTTCGGACAATGAATTCATAACAGTAATGAGGGCAAAGTCAAGAATTTTGCCTCCTTTACACGCTTGATTATAGGCATTTTTGACCTAATTTCTAGGCAGCTGTATATTATAATAGTTGGATAGTATTATTGAGTGATTTATGGAAAAGATTACTTTTTTTTTTGCTTTAAAACATGTTTATTATGCTGATATTCTCTTGACCAATAAAATCGTTGGAAAATTTTTCTCATTTTAATAAGAAAAGACTTTCATTGACAGCTTTTTTCTTTTTTTGATACATATAGAATCATGAGCGGATTAGTTGCTGCAACAAATATAGACAACCATTTAGATGACTTATTTAAGCACTCTGTAAATTTACACTCATATACACAAAAACCACAGTTAACACTTTTATTAGGCTGGTAAAAGCGAGATCGCCGTAAAGCCTATATTACCACAAGATCTACTGGCAAAAGCAGAGAAAAAGAGAAAAAATCAAGAAAAGAAGGAAGGAAATAGAGCGTTTATAGGATTTCAAAAGGCAAAAGAATTATTAGCACAAAAGGTATTGAAATAAAGTTCGAGCATAAGTGAGAGCGCTTACACTGTAAATAGAGAAAAGCAGAACAAGCAGCAACAGAAGAAGAAGAAGGACCAGAAAAGAAAAAGAAAAAGGTTCTGACAGAAGAAGAAAAGTTAGAAAAGGAAGAACGCACAGTGTTTATAGGTAACCTGTCAGTTGCTTGTATCGAAAAGGTAATTAACGCTTAAATGCATATACACAATTGTATTCACCATCAGTCTTCATATGTATAGGAAGGATATAGACAACTCAAGTCAAAATTTAAAGAATTTGGTAAAATCGAATCCATTCGTTTCCGATCCATTGCATTTTCACAACCTATGAACCGTAAAGCAGCCTTTCTTGCTCGTAAACTTCATTCAGATCGCGATGTCTTAAACGCTTACATTGTCTATGAAAAGAAGGAATCGGTTGACAAGGCTCTTGAGTTGAATGGTACTATATTTATGGAAAAGCATTTACGGGTTGATGCCGCAACAAAGAGTAGACAACATGATCGTAAACGATCTGTGTTTCTTGGTGGATTACCTTTTGATATTGAAGAAGAAGAACTATGGGAGTTCTTTAAAGAGTGTGGCGATATCGAATTTGTACGTACCATTCGTGATCCTAAAACGAATGTAGGCAAAGGATTTGGTTATGTGCAATTCAAAGATCGTGATAGCGTTGAAGCCGCATTGAATTTAGAAAAAAAGATTCGTGATAAGGTCAAGATTCGTATCCAACGTTGTAAGGTTTCCGTATCTGAGGGAGGCACACCTGAAAAGAAACCAAAAAAGAAAGGGAAGAAACCTGTCAAGACATCTGGTAAGGCTGGTAAACCTTTACCTAATCCAAAGCGTCATGAAGGTACTCGTGCTACCAAGGATAGCGGCAATAAATTCAAATTGATCAAGACAAGTAAAAAGAGACAAGGAAAGAAAAAATAATAAAGAGATTTCTTTAAACAATAGCTCGTTTCTTTTTTATTATTTACACTTTATTTACAAAACATTCGCACACTGATAAAAAAAATGATAATTTCAGACAACAAAATAGTAATAAAAGATAGCCCATAAGAAGCAAAGGAATGAATAAAAAAAATGATTAATAAATCTGTTATTTATATTGATAGTAAATACTTGCATTAAGAGAGAGCTTATAAGAGTAAAACAGAGAAGCAAGAAAAGTGAGTAAAATTTAAATATCTTACCCGAAGTGCATTCTGGGTTGGGCTGGCGATAACCAGCCCGGAAAGAGCGAAGAAAAAAGGAAAAAGAGCAAGCAAGAGACAAGAGAGGAGAGCAAGCATAGAGAACGGTCAAATGAGCGGAAGGGGCTGAAGGAGTGTACGGGACCAAAGTTTGGTAAGAACCCAACTATCCCCAGCTAACACCGGGTTAGTTTCGATGGGCAACCTATAATACTACATATTAGTTTCTTACAAGAGTAAAGAATATATCATACCTTAGGGCTAGCTGAGGAATAACTGGTCTTAGTTTGGTCTAAAGAAGACAAGATCAGACTATTTAAACAAAGTCTTTAACAGCTTTTTATTTTGTATAAAGTCTTGATCACATTTATCTTTTCTCAGAAATATCAAGCTCATTTTATGAATTAAATGTTGTCTTTTGAACAATAAAAAGGACATAAAGTGTTTAATTGTTATTGATCTTGTAATGTGTGCGAATAATTTGTGCATAAAGTGTATGAAGCATGTTTTATTGTCTTGAGAACTGAAAGGAGTACGCTTTTAAAGGGGCTCCCTTTCCGCTTTTCATCACTTTCCATAGATTCTTGCCTTATTTGGAAAGATATCCACAACAACAGACTTGGTTCATGCCAACTGTTAAACAACTACAAGCAGAACTCGATGCAGCTAAGGCTGAAATCACTTGACTCAAACAACAAAACCCTTCTCCCCTTGAGCGATTAGCTCACGCATCCAATGCCGCTGCGCCAAAGAAACCCGCTTTCACTTTGGTCTCCTCTCCACGAGTATCCCCTCCACTGATGTTTCCCTTGCTGACAACTGAAGCCTCATCGTAACCCAAGCCTTCTCAGAAACGTCCTCCGTCTTCTGATTTAGGTTCCTTTCCTCTTCAGAAAGCTGCTAAGCTTAAAGATTCCACGCTCCTTCCTTGTCAAATGGCTGCTGCTCGCACCTTTACTGTCCCCTCTGTCAATCATGGCTATAAGTTCTTATACCTACCTCTACGCCACCACCTCCCTATCGGTCAACTACGCTCTCGCCTGCGTCAACTGAATATCAACACCTGCCGTATCTTCAACGTCCATTATCCCGATCGCCACCTTGTTGCCCTCCTAATTCATAATGATTATGAAAATGAACTCCATTTACAACCAAAGAAATTTAAGGTTCCCATACAGGACGATTACGACCCTTTAGATCCCTCGAACCTTCGTAATCCCGATTACGACGACTGGGACGAAGCGAGCAGGACGATCGCCGCGCGTGGCCTGTTTCTGTACCATATTCTTCATGCTCTCGATTACCTTAAAGGCCCTGCCAAGCAATCTGTAGCCAGTTTCTTTGCTAACAAAGGGTATATTGATCGTTGCGATTTCCCTGAGCTCCACTTACTGTTCACTCAATAGCCTTCCTTCCTAAGAATCATTTTCTTTGTCCTTTTCTTCAAGCCACAACATTTTTATCCTCGAGCCCAGAGGTGTTTTTAGACACTTCTTTCACTCTCTGAACTGGCCCGGGAAAAATTAGTATGAAAATACTACGTGCCCACTTGGGTTAATAAGATTGTTTAATCGTATAAAGCATGCATTTAATGATAGATTCAGTCGGAGTACCAAAGATAACCAGACCGGTACTGGAGTTGTTCAATCTCATTTATATTCTCTTTTCTATCAAACTCAATGCCCGCAGCACGCAAAAGAAAGACTGTCAACTATGATCAAGAAGCATCAGACAGTGACTTTGCTGAACAAGATACCTCAAAAAGACATAAAAAGTCAAAGAGAGAGTTGACACCCGACACTGACGAAGCAGATCTCCAAGACAGCGATCATGAACTTATCTCTCTTCATTCATTCAACCCTGCCAAAATAAAGATACCACAACCCAAAGGGGGACCATTTGCTGATGCATTATCACCAGACACTCTCATGTTTCTCGCAGAACTTGCCGAAAACAACGATCGTGACTTTATGAGAGTCAAAGCCAAAGAATGGGATAAGGCCAAGAGGGACTTTATTGACTTTGTGGGCCTCTTGATGAAGGAGATCCACCAGGTCGATCCTTCGGTCAGAATGGAAAATGCAGCCAAGGCAGTTTATAGACAGCATCGAGATTTGCGTTTCACAAATGACAAGCGACCTTACAAGTCCAACCTGTCTGCCTCATTTTCTCGAACAGGTCGCAAATTTTTGGACGCAGGGTATCATCTATCTGTCAAACCGGGCAATCAGACCTTCTTCGCAGCAGGCCTGTGGCAGCCAAATAAGAACATGCTGGCAAATTTACGATCGAGTATCATGCGTAACGCTAGTCTATTGCGTGAAGCGCTCTCGACAGAGGCAATCAAAGACGTATTTGATGGAGCGACAGTAACAGAGATTCTAAGTGATGAGGATAAATTAAAAATAGCGCCAGCAAATGTTGCAAAGGATCATCCTGAAATCGACTTACTGAGATACAAGAGTTTTGTCGTAGTCAAGAACTTTACAGATCAAGAAGTGGTATCTGAAGGCTTTGTGGAAAAAGTAATGGACGTTGCAGAGGCACTTGTTCCTTTTGTAGCAGTTCTTAACTCCTGGGTATAATACAAATTCATTGCAATGTATATAAATCATTTTTTTTTAATAAAAAGACCTTTTTTTATTTGTTATCTCTTTTTCTTTTGGTACCGGCATTAACAGGAGTAGTAGTCTCTTCCTCTTCTTCCTCTTCTACTAAAAAGTTTTTAAGTCCTGCCAAATAGCTTACCAGTCCTTTTTCTTCTTCATCTGTGGCATAAGGACGCTCGCCTGCACCATGAATTGTACATGTCATAGGATCCGACTTGACTTCATCGTCATTAGGACTACTCTCATCACGGTATACTTCAACTTCCCAACCACCATCCTTTTCTTGACCCACTTTCCAGATTTGATAGCCGTAGCCACAGTCTTCTTCCAAGAACTGACGACGCTTTTCAGAAAACTGAACTTCATGTGTATTATTGGTAACCAATGTATAGAATCTAGAATAAAAGCCTTTTTCGTTTCTTTTCTTAGCACGGAGAACACGACCCAGACGCTGAGCTTCCTGACGACGAGAGCCAAAATGAGAAGAGACTTGGATGAGAACTGTTGCTGCGGGTAAATCGAGAGAGGTATCACCAATACGTGAGAGAAACAAGGTGTTGATTTGTTTAGCCTTGAGTGTTCTAAGGGCAGCAAGTTGATTCCATGTAAGCTTTTCGTCTGTTTTGGGTACTTCTATTTGAAATCTAGCCAAGAGTTGACGAGCATCTTCTGCAGGAGTGCCACCATAAATGAGAGGTCTACCAATTTTTTCAGCATAGATCTTAAGGGCATCAATGTGGTCGCAGTACACGAGCACTTTATCTCCTTTAGCTTCATGATATTGGATCAAGCGTTGACAGATTTGCATCTTTTTGGGATTAAGAATGGCTAACAAGCTCTTTAAATGATGCGCCTGGCCCAAGAGATTGTTACCCATCTGAACAGAATCATAGGCGCTCTGAGTGATAGGGTTCATATCAGACTCGACTTGAGTACAGATGACTTTAGCAATATAACCTTTATCAGCGAGTTCTTTCCATTTAGCGTGATATAAAGTCGGTCCGACCAGAGTATCCAGATCACCAATCTTTTCATCTTCACGCAGCATAGTAGCTGTGAGGCCTAGTCTGACCTTGGTCTTAATCTTTGAAATTGCCTTTGAATAATTGTTCGCAGGCACACAGTGAACCTCATCAAGAATGACAAGTCCCCACTCAGTTTTGTCAATAAAGGTACTCATTCGTTTGGAATCAGCTGTTCGATTTTTACTGTCGACAAGCATGGTATAGGTCGTAAACAAGACACCTGTGGGACCATTATAAGGCCACTTTTTAGCACCAGCAAACATACCGGTCTTTGAGGCCATCAAGGTTGTAAATCTTAGGAATTCTTTAGAAAACTGTTCGGCAGCAATAATGGTGGAACAGACAACGAGCACAGGCTTCTTAATCGCAGTGGCTACCAGGATAGACGTCAAGGTCTTTCCTGCACCACAAGGCAGCACAATGATACCAGAGTGAGCAACATGGTCTTGTTTGTTTTCGCTCGATCTGTCAATGATGGCATCGACTGCTTCTTGTTGGTAAGGACGTATTTCAATGTCAGGTTTAAGATCCATGTCAAGGATGGGACCGGTTTTGTCTGCTTCGAATTTATAATCTGCTAATGCTGCTTTGGGTCTTGGTGCTGTTGTCACTTTCTTTGTGATGACAGCAGGTGCCTCTGCTGGATCTTTTTCAATTGCAGCTTGTTCTATAGTTTCTATTCTGGTTGCTTCTTCATTTTGCTTTTTTCTTTCTTGAACAAAGGCAAGTAGATCGGATATTCTCTTTTGTCGATCGTTGTCAATTGTTGATAATACCATGATTGTGATTTATATGCAAAGAATAAGAAGCTCTAATGAAAGTAAGAAAAAAGGTGATAAATACTCCAAAAGAAAGAAAAAAGAAGGGGGATGTGATTTAAAAGCTCCCTCTGTGTGTTTGTGGCGCAACCAACTCTCTGGAAGTTGTCACAGTTCAATCTCAGTGGTTCTGCTTGCAGAAATTACGATTAACCAATGAAATAGCTGCTCCATTAAATATACTTGGATGAACTATGCTATACGATAACATTAGGTTCCTTTTTATTTCTTTCTTTCTTTCTTTCTAGTAAGCATAAAGTAAATATAAAAAAGATGTATCTTTTAAAAAAGAAGACTTTTTGAGTTTAGAAGAATAACAATAGCGCTTTTTTATTGTTGCACACACACCATTTCATATGCGATTCCCAGCCTTTGCTTCTTCCTTTCTTTTTAAAACTAATTTTTTTCCTAGTCAATTTCTATTGTTTTCTTTTTCTTAATCATGGTTCGTTTATATCAACTAGTCGCTTTCTGTATATTCTTTCATCAGTGTGCAGCACAGCTAGGAGCAGAGATATTTTATCCTGAAAATAATGCTACAATCACTCCTGGAGAGAAGATTAATACACAATTTAGATACAATAATATGGGACCAGGTCAATATACACTAGACGTAAACCTTTGGAAAGATAGTGCAGCAAGAGAATTGGCTTATAATGTGGCAAAGGGAGTCTCTCTTCCAGAAGGAAATATATCAGGCACTCATAATGACTTTTTTATGAATGGAACTTACAGCTGGACTGTGCCTCATGGTTTAGATGAATTGATCTACTTGACAGTACATGCTAATGTCACACGTCAAGGGTCAGTTCTTACTATGCGATCAAATTTTGTTATGCTTCATGTCAATAGCGCTCTTTCTCATCTACCAATGCCTTCATGGATGCTCTTGATGCTTACTATTTTTATTCTTACCGTCCTTTAAAGTCTTTTCATTTTTTTTTGTCACTTCATAAAATAAAAGGTGCGTCAAGTAATTTATTTGGGATCAGCATATTGTTATGCACATGCAGTAAAGATCAACTCTCTCCTTCTTTCTCTTATTTTTTAGGCGCGCTTTCACATCATTTTTGTTTGTAATTCTCTCCATGTGAAAAATGGGAAAAAAGTAGGGGTGTTGTATATATTTGGAAATAAAAGTGATGCTAAAACACAAAAGGGTAACTAAAAACGATGTCACACCGGCCCAAACAGCAACTGGTTGTCTTACCCCTTAAAGATGTGTCCGCTGCCCCTTTTAATAACTTTTCAATGTCACACTTTCATAAAAAAAAATAGCGCCCTTTTTATTTTTATTTTTTTTTTTCGTTTCTTTCTCCCCTTTTTGAATCAAAATCATGGCAAAGAAGAACGGTGGCAACAAGAAAAAGAATGCTCGTAAGAACAATAAGAAGACGACACCCACTCAATCCACAACGCCTTCTGTGACTGGATCTAATAGCTCATCTACTGAGAAGCTGCCTTTAGAACAAAATAACGCGATTGATTCAAAAGTTACTCCTCAAATTGAGGAGCCTAAGGTCAACACAGAGTCAATTGATTCCGAAAAGGTCAAGTCTGATGATCCCAAAGAAGAAGTCTTGGGACAAGAAGAAACTAAGCCTTTGGAGCAAAAGATGGATGACAATCAGGAAAACGAATCTAAATCTCAAAAGGTCGTACCAGAGGAACCACAACTCGAGACTAAGGCTACACAGCCCATCGTACAGAATACTGATGAAACGAACGTAGCCGAAACAGTTCGTGCACCTGAAACAAAGACTGCTGTGGCTGAGGAAAGTAAGCCTTCTGAAGTTAAAGAGGAAGTAACCAAGCCTGTTGAAGACGTGCCTGAGCAAGTAAAGACGGAAGAAGTAGTTGAATCTAAAGCTGAGGAAGCCAAGGCTGAAGAAACTGTCCGATCTGATGATGAAGCCAAAATTGAAGAAATAAAGGTACAGGATGCTCCTAAGCCTGAAGAAACTCAAGTTGAACAATTGAAGGTGGGAGAAACCAAGACTGAACAAGCTGAGGCTAAAGAAATCAAATCCGAAGAAGTCAAGGCTGAAGAAATCGAATCTAAAGAAGTCAAGACGGAAGAAGTCAAATCCGAAGAGATCAAGACTGAAGAGGTCAAGACTGAAGAGATCAAGGCTGAAGAAACCAAGACTGAGGAAATCATTAAGGAGTCAAAGGCTGAGACTACAGAAGTAGAGGTTGAAGGAGCCACTGCTTTTGCAAAAGAGGAAGAGGATCAGCCCCCTATCAAGGAAAACAAAGACAATGAAGCCATCCTTTCTTCTGAAGAGAAGAAGGAGCAGCTGGAATTACCAAAAGAAGAAAACACGATCGAGACCGCTGTAACGAGTGACCAATCTCAAATGAGTAATGAACAAACTAAAGTCACTAAAAACGAATCTTCTATCAAGGAGTCTCACAGTATCCTGACAGAAGGAGCAAGCTCTACTTTCAAATCATCAACAACCACTGCTAATGAATCAAACAACTCATTCATCAAGAGAAGTAAAAGTGTCATTGGAACACTTGGTGGTTCCCAAAAGAATGTGACAAAGAGAAAATCACAACTTTTAGGATTGTTCAAGCGTAATGGAAAGGTAATTATACATAATAAAGGGATGTGCATGAATATTAACTGTAAATAAATAGGACAACATGAACACACCTCCTATGCCTAGTTTACCTACAACAATTGAAGAAGTATCTGAAAAGAAAGAGATTAAGCCAGAAAAGAAGGTGAAATCACGTAAATCATGGATGTTCTGGAAATCATCCATGACTACTATTAAGCAATAATCATTAATACTTTGTACACTTTTTTTTTCTTCTTTTTTACGCATATTAATTTCTTAAATATTAAAAGGCGGTTAATAAATACACATCAGTCGCTTTTGTTAATCATGAACACGTATTTCAAAAGGGAATGAAAATGTACTTCATTAAGGAAATGACATAATGCAAATAGACACTCCTTTCAAGTGAATAAAGTTGCATTTATCAATAGCAAAAAAAAAAAAAAAAAAAAAAAAAAAAAAAAAAAAAAAAAAAAAATTACGGTCACAAATATTACTTTTTTTTTTTCGAATGTTATTTTCATGGTCCTTTTTTTCTTAAAATGACATTGCAATCTCACTGTTTGTTGACTTCCATCATAAAGAGACCTATTTTGGTTCATAATATTTCCCAAATAAAGCATGTAGTGAAGCCTCTGCACGTTAATTTTGGATTATCCAAGACATCCTCTATCAGGTTAACAAGGTAACCTCCCTCTTTTTTTTCGTGGAAATCCCCCTCCCAAGACTTACTCTTTTATATAGACTCGATACCTTTGTACCCCTTCAACGTACATTTATTTCAATTAAGCACAATTATAGTTTACGTAGAGAGGAAGAGAAAAGAAAAGAAAAAAAACTTACATTTCCTACAGGCATAAAAAAAGTAAGGAGAGAGAAAAGAGGAGGGAATAAAAGGGCTTATTATGTTTATCAAATAAATAGGAGCTTCGAGAGAACATTTACACCATTCCCAATTTGTTAACGTTTGGCAGGTTGTTAGCAGCACCTTATATTGGTTATTTAATACTCGAACGCGATTATAATATGGCTTTGGGATTGTTTGCCCTGGCAGGGTTCACCGATATGGTAACACAACCCATCATTTATTTCTATGACAACTAACTTTAATAAGTTGGATGGATATATTGCTAGGAAATACAACATGCGGACACTTTTAGGGACTATTATTGATCCAGCAGCTGATAAAGCACTCATGACAGTGATGACAGTGACATTGACTATGGAAGGAGTTATACCATGTATAAGAATAATTCGCAGGTTGTGCTCATGAAGTGATTTTAACGTCATACGATAGTGCCACTTGCAACGGTTATACTAGGAAGAGACCTTGGGTTGGTGATATCAGCATTTTATTATAGATACATCTCTTTGCCTGAGCCAGTAAGAAAAAAAAAAAAAGATAAAGCAAAGATAATGGAGATTGATCTATTGACTCCTTAAAATAGAAAACAATTGCACGTTATTTTGATGGATCTATTCCTTCAGCAGAAGTGAAACCAACACAAATTAGTAAAGTCAATACAGCACTACAGTTACTTTTAATGGGATGTTCTTTGACTACTGTAACAGTGAATGTACCTTCAGCTGAAGCAATGACTGCATTACAGTAAGTGATATATCCTTAAATTACAAAGCAAAGGGCTGATTGTGTATAAATAGATGGATTGTTGGAGGCACAACTATCTGGTCAGGGGCAAGCTATCTATTCTCAAAAGATGCTGTGCGAATACTGAAAAAATAGAAGAAAAAAAGTTTTTTTTTTGGTAACATTTTTAAGCAGGGAGCCATTTCTTTCTCTTTCTTTCTTTCTTTCTTTTGTTTTATAAACTGTCTACACACAGATCCTTCTCCCTCATTTTTCACTCTTTTTTTTTTTTTACAAATAATGAATCTTGATCGTTTACAAATTGGTAACTGAAATTTTATTCAAAAAAGAAGAAACAATGATATTAATAAACAATAGTTTTATGTTTATTCACAAATGACAATAATCAAGTCTTGAAAATATCAGAAACTCAAGTCATTTTACCTTCAACTACCAATACTCCTATTTATTCCTATGATCATGTCCTTGACTTTAATCAACTATCAGATTACTTTGACAAAATACCCCACCATTTATTGAAAGGTTTAATATTATTTACTCTTTTTAAATAATTTCTATTAATACACATGTGTCATTTTAGGCAAAGATGCAAATATCGTTATTTTTGTAAGTCCAAAATATATATGTCAGTTGTGTTACACACTCATGATTTTTTATACAACAGGATCCTTCCCTTAATAGAAATAGTCTATTGGATACTAAACTAGTATTATCATTAGCACCTTTATTTTCTTGCACAAATAATCAAATTTATATCAAATTCACTGAATCATTAAGGGACGATACCCCATTTAATCTATTACCCCATGAAAAAGACACAATACAGATAACCAGCATAAATGACATGCTAAGGTTAGATCAACAATTATATACTAAACATTTTTTATTAAACAATGATGTAGATATTATAAACTTGGATTAAGTCATCATGACCCATCCACCACTTCATCATTTACCATCTTCATCCATCAAGAAACTCATTCATCTCAGTTCACAATCACAGATATCTCTGGGCAGGATCCAGAGCATATAAGCAGCCTATTGAACATCAACACAAACGTGACTCTTTTGACATCCATCAGTCAAACCGATGACCTAGACCTCGTTCGACGGGCACTCGACATCACGTCAAGTTTTTATCAAAAAAGGGATGGCGCACCCTCATCTGAGAGCGAGGCTTATTTACGCCAGACGATTCTAAAAATGAGTTCAGAACTAACCTCACTCCGCTCCTACAACCGAGGCTCTTTACAGTCTGTCTCTTCAGACCAAGACCACAAGGCACGCTCGACGTTTTCGTCCATCTCCAACTTTACTCATCTGACCGTACCGGAAGCCGATGAGGACAAGGTACTATTATCCGACCTCAACCGTCAAATTGAAGAACTTCAGAACCAGGTGACTGTCACCAGGGACCGTAACATGCATGTGGAGCATGAATTGCAGCATATGATATCCACGCGTCAGCAATATGTTGACCTTGCCGATCACTTACTCACCATACAGGCAAAACAAGATCAGCTCATTGATTTCCTAGAGACCAAACTTCAGGAGACAGAGACGCTTTATGAAAATGCGTACTGTGCCAATCAACGGCTAGAAGACGGTCTAAAGAATATCATTCGCGACCTAGATCATCTCAGCCTCGACAGACATCAGCTCGGACAGATGTTTCGCGTAGTAGAAAATCTCATCTTTAAGCAAGATCAAGACAGCACAAGGGCCCTGGAGGCACTGGGTTATTTTAGATCAGAGTTTGAGAGACAAGAAAAGGAGCTTTCACAAAAGAATAGCGAGATTGAACGCTTGATGTACGACAAAGACGACCCTCTCGATCAACAAAGGACAACAGCGCTTGAGAACCGTATCAAGGAACTAGAGGAACAGATCGAGCATGTTCGTTCCCAACGGGACAGATTCTATTCACAACTTCAGGAACATCTCCAGGAATCAGAAAAGACACATCATGCACTGGCCTTACAGACAGCAAGAAGCAACTCGCTTGAGAAACGCGTTGCTGAATTACAAGCAGAACTTGATTCCTGTCGGAAGATGATCAAACAGCACGATGCGTCCGGACTGATCCATAAGCTCGAACTTGAATTGTCTGCTCTCAAACATCAAAAACAGATTGATGAAAAGGACTTTGAAATCAGCTATGAGAATGCCCTGAATGAGTCAAAGTCGATGAAACAGGTAGTAGAACAGCAAGCCAAGACGATCGAATGCTTAAAGACAAGTATTCAGTCACTTCATTGCCAGTTGAATACCAACAAGGGTGTGCCTGACAGACCACTGTCAGAACCAGTGATCATAGACAGACCGATCCGAGTAAGACGTAACAGCGACAGTAGCAGCATTATATCAGCGTATGGTCATTATAACCACTTTGAGACGCAAGAGGAATGTATGCGCTGGATACAAGAAAACATTGACGACGCTGATAAAGAAGAGGTCATGAAACGACTCTTGCTCGAAAACTCAAACCTGAAATCAACACTCGCAGGCTTCGAATCACAAATGACGAGCCAGCGTGATGACTTTACCGAACAAATTCGTGCACTCGAAAACGATATTGTGAAATTAACGCTTGCCAAGAAACAACTCGAGAGGGATCTCCATCGAGTCAGTCAAGGCAGTCATGGGTCGATGGAGAGTCGAACAAGTCATAAGGTGCAGAGCATAACCTCTACCTCATCCCATAAAAGCAGGATGAGAGATTCAGATACGCCAAAGCAACTTCGACAGTCCAATACGGTCATACCGCCTCCTCCAAGCGAACCACCTAGTGAGCCCATCCCCCCATTACCTCAAGAAAATGACAATGATGCGCCGACCAAGAAACAGGCCCTTGTGAGAGATGACAGTCTCCATCATCTCGAACTAAAAGTCCATCAGCAACAGCAGGAGATAGAGACCCTGCTGGAACAGCAAATGAGTTCCAAACAGAAACTAGAGGACATGCAGCATGAGCTTGAGATGGAAAAGAAATTGAAGCAAAAGGCAGAAAGAGCGCACGAGATCTTAGAAAAACGAATGCAAGATTTAATGAATAAAAAAAACAAGTTTCTTTGCTTTTAATAAATCACAAGCATTTTTTCACATCAATGCCCCCCGTTTCTGTAGAAAATTAGCTAAAGTGTAGCGAGGAAGTGCTCATTTTTTGATCTTTATTATGATTTTATGCGCTGAGCTTTGAACAATGCTCGTGTTGACGCAGCTTGTTATACTCTTATATATGTCCTTGTTTTCTTTATGACATCAGAAAAGAGATCTGTTTATATATTGAATAACACCATCAGCTATCTTGACGAGAAGCACTTGTCAACTTTATAATGGCCTCAGTAATAGCATCCGAAAAAAAAAGGAACTTTTTCATATTGATAATATATTTATGCATAAGCAGTTATGATTTTTTTTTTTACGTTTTTGATTTTAATGTAGTGGGATAATTAGTGAGAGGGTAATGCCTTCTTTTGAGCATCATTGAACTTTCTAACGACTAATTTGCATTCTGTTTCCTTGCAAAGGTCAGGTAACGCGTATTTACTATCTCCCATTCTCTCAAAGAACACAAGACCAGCACCTCGCTCAACTGCGTCCAAAGGCACCTTGAAAGCTTCCAATGGCGTGTTGTCTGGAATAGGTGCGTTGGGTAATACGAAAGCGCCGACACTGTATCGACCGTTCTTGTGGGTCATGATGACCTTATAAAAGTGTGTAGGAACAGCTACATTAGGGGGATTGCCAATCACTTGATATTTGACGTAGAATTTTCCGTCGGCTTCCTGATGAGGCAAATATAAAGGTCCGGTAAAGACATAGACATCAGAGAACTTTTGGGTCAAGGTTCTACAAAAGTTTTCAAGATAGGCCCAATCTAGATATATGTTAATATGTAATTCCCCATCATTTCTGTTATCTTACAGTCTCTGTTGAATCCTTCTCCTACTTGGGGTGCTATATTTGTTAAATAAAATGTTTCGTCCATAGATACTTGACTATTCTTGACATCAGCAGCTGGAACCATATGTCCTCTATCGAATCCACTTCGGAAATAATCAGCGAGTTTAGCTCGGAATTGAGGAGGAACACCGTCGTCTTCTTTGAAATTAGACTTTTGACGATCCACATCATCGCCACGCTTTAAGCTGTCTACAGTTAAATGTTCAGCAACCCAGTTGGGGTTACGGTCACGACGGTTGTATGAAGTAACATAGGCACTTCGGTATATAAGATCATTGACTGGACCAGGAAATCCAAATGGTAAAATAGTCTTGGCTTTTTCAATGTTATCCAAGGCTTTGTTGTTACTAGGAGCCATGGGACGCTGTTGTGAAGGTGGAGGTGGCATGACAGCTGGCTGAAGTGGCTTCATAGGCTTTTGTGTGAACTTTTGATACGCTGCAAACGATATAGCACCGACGGCTGCACCGCCTAAAACTAAGGTTGCTCTTTCAGCTGCCATAATGTAAGGAAAACAAAACCGGGTTCCTGAAAATCAGATTATAGAGCACAACAAGTGTAGGTAGATCGGTGTGACCGGAAATATAAGCCACAGAATCGTATAATGCATCCAGCTGTTTGGCTTTTTTTTTTTTTTTTTTTTGTAAAATATACTTTTAATAATGGCAGAAACAGATCAACCAGAGCAACAAAAAAATAACAAGAGATTTAGAAAAGATAAACGTAAGCTTAAAAGCAATAATATGCAGGAAAAACATAAACTGATTGACATCATAGCTTGGGATACCGACGACATTGATCATTGGAAGATTGAAGAATATAAACCAGAATATACTTCACAGCCATTCACAGAAGAGTCTTCATTTGCAACATTATTCCCTAAATATAGAGAAGCATATTTGAAAGAATGCTGGCCACTGGTTACAAAAGCTCTTGAGAAATGGGTATGAAAAAAAAAAAAGACAAGAGAGAGAGAGAAAAGAACTAATATAATCAAAAAGGGAATTGCATGTGTTTTAGATTTGGTGGAAGGCAGTATGACAGTAAAGACAACAAGAAAATCTTGGGATCCTTATTCAATTATTAAAGCAAGAGATCTTATAAAATTATTAGCAAGAAGTGTACCTTTTCCGCAGGTACTTATAAGAGAAATTTCTGGAGACAGTTGCTAAATAAAGAAATATAGGCAATCAAAATTATGGAAGATGGCATTGCTTGTGATATCATAAAGATTGGAAATATCACTCGTAACAAGGAAAGATTTGTAAAGCGTAGACAAAGATTGATTGGACCTAATGGTTCAACTTTAAAAGTAAAAAATAATCAAAGCATAAGGTTATGATGATACTCATGTGGATTTCTTAGGCAATTGAACTCTTGACAAAATGTTATATGATGGTTCAAGGTAATACGGTTGCTGCTATGGGTCCATATAAGGGACTTAAGGATCTTCGTCGTATTGTGATTGATTGTATGAAGAACATTCACCCTATTTATCACATAAAAGTAAGCATATGCATACTGATAGCTTCTTTTTTTTTTTTTACTTATTTGTTACTATAGGAACTCATGATTAAGCGAGAACTTGCAAAGGATCCTAAATTGGCAAATGAATCCTGGGATAGATTCTTACCCAAGTTCAAGAAGAAGAACGTTAAATCAAAGAAGAAGGTTATCGAGAAACCAAAGAAGGAATACACACCATTCCCTCCAGCACCTGTCAAATCAAAGATCGATTTACAACTGGAGAGTGGCGAGTATTTCTTGAACAAGGAAAAGAACTCAAAGAAGAGAAAGTTAGAACAATAAAATGTATATTATGCCGCACAAACAGCACATTTAAGTCCTTATTGTGTATGTGGATGCTTTAAATCAGATTAGCATACATATTGTTGTTGCTGTGTTTTTTTTTTTGAAAAAAAAAAAGGATCTATTATAGCTACACAGCAGCCATTTGCATGGATCTATAAACACTGAAATTCAGGATTTGCAAAGATGGTGTTACTTTTACAATGTATGAAAATAATACGTGTTTAAATATCCTTAATATGAAAGGAAACTACTCTTTTGCTCAAATATTATATCTTGCATAATTTGCGAATTCAAAATTATCTTACTGTTAGTGAATTCGCTTGAAAAGAGTAAAGATATATGTGCCAACTTAAGCTGTCCTCTTAAATAATGAATTAAACCGGTATTGTTTTTGACAAGTAATGAATCATAAAATTGATGATATCTCTGCGATAGTCAAAGATTCTTGTCAGTAGAATGACGCGATATTTCGCTTTCTTTTATTGTTCTCTTAAACCTAAGGTATCTTGGACATGATAATCATTCCTTTTGACTCGACCAAGTTATTGAAATCCCCTATAGCTGAGAGCATCTATTTTGAGAACATCATTCAGTATTCTTCATATGTCGTGTTTTCCATTGTTTCCCGTCGAATAATTGCGCTATTATTTCATTTAACATAATGAAAGAATCTCAGTCTGCCAATAGTAATTGGAAACGACAAATAATTTTGGATTTCTGATATGAACTTTACCAAATTTGGTAAGCTGATGCCTCCTTTTGTCTTCCCTTCCCCATTTTGAAGCGTGCTTCTAGGCTTTTAAATTATGAGGTGTTCCCCCCCCCCTCCCTTCTCTCTCTTTTCTACTAGCAGAGAGCTTTGTGTTTCCATTAGAGTGAAAAATAAACTTTCCGACTGGGAGCCACGTTTATAAATTTATCACAAGCACCCAATATGCCAAGGATTTTACCCTTTCTAATAGTATACAAGTAGTATGCAATCACTGAACGGAATTAAGCAAGTGCCATTTTTTTAATTATTTATTTATAGAACGGAATAACCTGAGGTTTAAACAGATCGCCCTAAAGCCAAATTTGAGCCAAGAAATCAAAAATATACATACAGTAGAGAAGCTTTAATCGGGGCTTTAAATAGCCTATTTCACGGAGTTTGTCAGTACATCATCTGAAAGCAAAGTATCCTGAGCATTTAATAAACAAAGCCATTTCTTTTTCTTTTTTCTATCCTTTTTCTTCTTGTTTCTCTTATTTGCTTAATCTACAATGCAACCTGTTATTCATCTTCATATAAACTCTTCCTATAATGATAAGCCAACACATATGGTTCAAGAAGGATTAGCAATATCTCCTTTTATAACTCGGGTACCTTTTATGGAAACATCAAGCTTCATATCAAGCCTTGATGAAACACTAGCTACACTACCATTGGTATGTCTCTTTTTACTCCCCCTTCCTTTTCCTTCTCCCTCCTTTTTTGCAGCCTATATGCTTTCTGTTTTCTCTTTTTCTTTCTTTATCTTTCCTCAGTTTATCTTTTTGAACACTTGATCCTAACTATATTATCTCCGCATTCATTATAAACAGCATCGGTACTACATTTCACCATTCACTGTACCTTCCCAAGCATCAATAGAGCAAGAAGACAGAGAGCAAGTCGATATCGAAAACAAGCTGTTAAATGATGTCTTTTTCTCTCCGCCAGCGATGATGAGTCCATCAAGTGAGCTTGGCTTTTCCAAAGTCGATGATGTCAGTGATCTTACGGAACTCAGCATGAGTCTCTTTGAGCGCACAAGCAGCATTTGCAGCAGTAATTCCTCCAGTGAAGATGAAGATTACTGTGTTCAAGACGATAATCACACACTGTTCCTTTGTGATTTTGATTTGGAAGCAGAGCAAAAAAGCGATCAAGACAATCACTCGGGAATCAAGCGGAATATCAATGAATGTACTGTTAGCAACAGGGCCATAAACCGTGATGCACCATGTAAAAAGCGCAAAACCAAAGAAAAGAAAGATAGTGCGACCACATTAGACGCGATTTCTATGCAACACTCATCAGACAGGTAAAATCATGAGACAAAGTAAAAAAAAATATATATATGCCCTTGTTGCACAATCTCATATTGCCTACAGCAGAGATGAACATCAATATCACCAGCAATATGAATATTCAAAGTCAGTAACAGTCATTGACCAAAAAAAGAATGACACGATCGTTGAACCTATCGCGAGGTCATCCTCTTCACCCACTCTCTACGAGACATTTACAAAGCAGAACATTGACTGGTGTCGTTATTGTGGTACAACAGAAGGAATCAATTGGAGGCCAGGTCCCTGGGGTAAACGCACACTTTGCAAGTAAGTTTGTCCCAAATCTTTTTTTTTATTATTTGCTTATCTTATATATCGTGTAGTAAACATGGGTGTGACTATAAAGGCTACGGATTTGCTTGTAAGCTTCCAAGATTAGATCTAACTGAATACTTAAAGGAACCTCTCGCAAAACGCACGCGGCCTATCCTTCAATTATATTGTTCTGTCTGTCAAAAGAAAGAATCATGGCAAAATAATCGACTCATTTTTTGCGATGGCTGTCCCAAATCATTTCATCAACAATGCTTTCATAAAGAAATAAGTAACAGCGTATTAGAAAGTGATGAATCATGGTACTGTACGGATGCATGCAGTGAAAACATAACACGTAAACGCGTTGTTATCGAACTATCCCGCAAACGTCTACCTCTGATGCGAACACCAAAAAATGCTCTTTTACAATCAACTTCATAGAAAAAAAAACTGCATCATACATTAATAGAAAACGCATTCGCTCGAGTGTAAATACTAACAACATACAAATTATATAATGATTTAATAATAAAAAAGACAGTAAAAAGTCTAAACGAGTTGATAAAAAGAAACTTTTTTTTTCAAGTTTTATTGCTAAAATACAATATATAAATACTGATACAATTATAAAAATAAATTACTATACATTCTTTTCATCACGGATGACAATAACGTTGGATAGATTATCATCAGTGTTATACTTTTCTTGTTCATCAAGCCATCGCTTGTATCGACGGTCTTCTTCTTCTTGACGCCATTCTTCGCCTCTGAATGATCCTTCGATACGAGACATCACACAACAACCAAGACAGTTACCAAGCACATTGAGTGAAGTACGAGCCATGTCCATGATGGCATCAACACCCATAATCATCAGTACGGCTTCCAGGGGTATATTGTACTGACTGAGTGTGCCTGACAAGACAACAAGTGAAGCACGGGGAATGGCTGCAACACCTTTAGATGAAAGCATCAAGGTACCCATGATAGAGAGTTGAGTGCTGATGGGTAAATCCATTCCTGCTGCCTGAGCAGAAAAGATCGTGGCCAAGGAGAGATAGAGGGTAGTACCGTCAAGATTGAAAGAGTAGCCACTGAATTTAGAAAAATATAAGTTTAGAGAGCCCTCTTAAAAAGAGAAAAACTTACCAAGGGATCACAAAACCAGTAAGTGAGTTGGGGCAACCGAATTCACGCATGCGCTCAAATGCCAAAGGAAGTGCCGATTCACTGGAAGCTGAACTGAATGCAAGCAACCATGGTTGACCAATTGCTTTAAAGAAACCAATAACGGGAATTCTGCAGACCAGCATGATGGGAACCAAAATGACAATTAGAAAAATAACCAAGGATGCATAGACACAGCCAATGAGTTTGCCAAGATTGGCAAGAACACTAATACCATTAGCGCCTACAGTAGCAGCTAAGGCAGCACCAATACCAATAGGAGCATCTATTAGAAAAAAAAAAGTTAAGCATACTATGTCGGCATATATAAAAGTGATGCTTACAGTTCATGACCAAACCGACAAATTTAAACATGACCTAAAGTTAAAAAAATAAGAACATGTTTTCTTTACATGTATATTTTTTTTGTTTTACCTGAGAAAGGGCTTCATTAATCTCGAGCATGACTTTTTTGCTCTTTTTGTCTGCTTTCATCATGGCGCAAGAAAACATGACAGCACAAAAGACGATAGCAAGAACCTTGTTTTCAACAGCAGCCTTGAAGAAGCTTTCGGGAATAATAAGAAACATTTCACCTGACCAAGTAATGGAAGTCTTTTCCTTATTAGCCATTTCTTGTACAGCCGACGTATCTTGTCCTACAGGTAATATAACACCTGCGCCAGGTTTGATAATATTTGCCATAATAAGACCAACAGCAAGAGCCAATGTAGTAACCACTTCGAAATACTGAAAATAAAACATGAATACAAGTCATTGACGCAATGCATTTTTTTTTACTTACAATAATTGTTTTGATCGCCAGTTTGCCTACTTTTGCAATATCATCACCATGACCAGCGATACCGATGACGAGAACACTAAAGACAAGAGGAACGATAATGATCTTGATCATTTGGATGAATGCATCACCCAAGGGCTTGATTTCTTTACCAGCGGCAGGAGCAAATCGACCGATGAGAATACCAATGACCATGGCCAGGACAATCCAGAATGTGAGGTTGGTTCTCCTTTGCAAAAAGCGGATTATCTTCATGCTTGGAGAAAAGATGAACTTGCTGCAAAATGAATTGATCTTGCCGCCGACCTTTGAAAAGAAAGTAGGGGCAGCTTTTTCCTGATCTGGTACTGGGATACGAAGATGCTCTGGAATATGACTTCTGTCTTTCCCGCCTATATCATGAACATGCTCAGTATAAGAACCAGCTATTACTTTGCTTTCGTTTGTGTCATGACGATGAATAGTGGAGTGGGTAATTTCGTCCATAGAATATAAACAGAATAAAAAAGAAAAAATGAAGGAGGAAGGAATTGCAAGTATTTATAGTATTTCCCAGGGATCAAATACGAGACAATGCGTTTATCGTTTTAGTGTTGCACAGAGCGATATTTTAATCTGTGTGTAACTTTGCTCTTTCAAGTGACTTATCTAATATGTTACTTAAAAAGGAGTTACCATGGGTGATGTAGAATTTTAATAAATCAAACATTATAAGCCACTGTGAAGAATCATCGATCAGTAATAGAATATTCTCAGTATCACCTTTTGCTTGTATACTATTTCATAATTGTAGTTTTTAGTAATGTTAAAAGAGGAACCAATCAGCAATATTTTCTTGTACTACAGTACACCGAGTTGAAGAATCTGAACGTTATCTTGGATGTAACACGTTACATTAAAGTAAAATATAGCCAATATTTTCATTGTATACATTACCCTACTGCTATAGAAACAAATCAACACAGTGTAAAGGTGCAGATCAAGTGTTACTATGGTAACAGTAATTCATTTGTTACCAAGTTTTGATGTCAAATGGTAGATCAACAATAGCATACAACTTTATTCCAAAAATTCTCGTCTGACTACCCTTTTTTGCGCATTAACTTAAATAGTAATCGCTTCGCCCGCATCTTTCCAGAATTATCCATACAAAATCAGCGATGTTATCTTTTGATACTTTATCTCTAGAGATAACATATTTAAATAAAAATGTTTAGCCGTACCACTTGTTCTTTTATTCTGTATCTCTTCATCTTTCTTGGTTTAATGTGTTGCCTTTATTTTTCTGGAATTGTTTCGAGTGTCATACGAGAACAAAAATGCCTGTGGGAAATAACAACCTTTTGGGGTCAGACAATTAGAAGATCAGTGACCTCATTCTATTCAAAAAGGATGCGTTGTACCGCCATTCTTTAACAGGTAATCATACACTACAACCAGATCAATGAGTTATGGAATCATCGCATTCTGAGACGTCTTTCATCGTCGATAGGTGTCAAAATTATAATCATGCGAAAGAGTTGTATGACATGTTGCATTTTGTGACATTGAGTATATTAAAAAAAGCGGGGTACAAGTGAATTGTATTTCTTAATTATGAAATCAGCTTGAAAATTATATGTCGTATTTGTTCATCAACCATTCCTTCTATTGACTCTTTTAGATTGAGCCATTCTATCTGTGTTATTTCTTTACTAAACACACTTTTTTTTTCAATGTGACATGGAGTATATAGGTAACTGTTCAATTAAAGAATGTATTAATCCCTTTCTTCCGTTTTCTTTAATGCCTTTCTTAATGGACTATGAAGGAGCTATACATATCAGTTATTATCGCTTGCTATGGAAACTGATACGTATTTCTTCGCTCATAACCATTTTGCCTAGATCAAGCTTTGAGAAGTGACTGAGTCTTGTTGAAGAAAGAATACCAGAGCGTGAGTCTATATCCATGCGCATGTTTCTTTATTATCATTTGGCATGTTACTTACAACATAGATTGCATTTTTATCCCCATAGTGTTTTATTTCTATTGACGGAGAATGTTTGAGAGCAATGGAATGAGGGTTATATGCCTTTTACGACTGAACAAGTACTAGCAACCTGCCGTATTCAACACCAACTCTATGTAAAGGATACCCCTGTCTTTTCAATGTGAGAGTTTTGTTTTCTCATTGGTGACAAAAAGTATCAAAACAAGCGCTCAAAGAGTGTCTTCAACTCGGATTTGTATAGACTTGCTACTCTCTTTTTAATATTGTCTTTATAGACAATAGCGTTATGTTACTACCTACTCTTAAGAAAATGCGTTAAGCGCTGGGGCGATTACTTATTCTCACACAGATCGAGAGGAACAGAGGTGTCTTTGAAAGTGATATGTGAGGATACTGGAAACTAGCTGCAACAATAAAAGGCCATTTAATAAACTATGAGAATAAAAAGCAGACATATTTGCTACATTGCCAAGCGTAGCCTTACAATTCTCAAAAAAAGACATTTATCATCATTTTAAACTGTGATATACTGATTCGTTTCCTGCTGAATTACTTTTGACATTTTAAATTAAAAAATCTCACACTATCGTGCTAATGCCGATGATTCAAAGAAAAAGAATCACAGAACAAGGCAGTTTGTATAGAACTTCTTATGCTACTAAACTTGAGCTGTGTAAAGTTTTTAAATTATTGTGATGATAACATTATAATTATCAACGTGGTGTAGCTTATAGAAAACATATTATTATCTTATATTCATAAATATTAACGTACCCGGTACCAAAAGCGTAACAAGATGCTCTTTTGCATCTAACAATTGTTTTCCTGCGCTTTACAATAACTTTTCTTTTTCATGAACTGGTCTTTTGCTGCAAGAGCATGTGTTGGCTGTCTTCTCTTGAGAACGTTCACTGTGCTGGTTTTCAATATAAAATCAGACTATTATAGGCACTCAATTGTTCTTTGAGCTCAAATCACACATAGAGCACAAGGTTCTCACCAGTCCCTAGGACACTAACGAACAACATTAGCGGAAGCGCAATTGAGTCACTTGCCCTTGGCTTTGCTTTAGATCATCCTTGACTGTAGTAAAGCGCTTCCTCTATGAACATCTGAGTCTAGGATAAATAAAAGAAGATGTAAAAAGTTTTGCCAGAGCAATGGATCACGTCAGCTTTGCCTTTGTAATCTCAGGCGGCATGTTTTTCCATAGTCTTGATAAAAAGGCACGTAGTAGAATGTACCCTTTTCTGTTTTAGAAAAAGAAAAAAGGCTATTGGCAACAACGATAACCTGGATACTTTTGCTGAATACCAGTACAAGCAGAGAATGCTGTATACAATTGACCAACAAAGAATAGTCAATACGTAAAATCGGATCATTTCTTTCCTTCCTTCTCCTCTTCAAATACAATAGGAATTTAAAAAACATTCCTGTCAACTGTTGTTTGTTACCCTTATATTGTGATGTGTAATATTTCATGTGTCTATTAAGTATTACACAATGTGAGCCTAAATGTAAGACAGTTTAAATAACAGGATCTAGAATAATGGCTAGCCATCAGTTCTTGCTCTTGCTGCAACTACACAATTCTTTTGAACCTTACATTTGTTAAATAAAAGAATTGCTGAACAAGTGTGATAGATAGGAGGACAAACACCTAGTTGTATATTTCATTTCATTGCAGAATCCATAGTCAGCCACTCGTGCCAATTTACAAAAACTGTAATGCTCGTTACACATATAATTAATTGTTTATTATCAAGCTGACCCTGCTTCATTGAAATAACCAGGTAAATGGCTCGTCAGGGCAGTCCAGTCCACGTTTGCGCTTATCCGAGGGTAAGACAGGGAAATAATGAAAAATATCTTTTATAAATTGGTGTCACAGTTATGCTACTTGTTAATGTATATATAAAGAGACATAATACAGTCTTTTCAACATTAGCTTTATTTTAAACAATGTTTCACCGTTCATTCACTCTGATCTTGGTTACTGTTGCCGTTATCTTGGCTACTTTATTACATACTGCAGATGCCGCATCTCGTTCATCCGTCAAAAACATTCTCAAAGTAACCAACTCGCTTCGTGCAAAGCATCATGCGCCTCCTTTAAAATGGAGCAACAAGTTGGCCACTTATGCTCAAAACTGGTCCAACCGCTGCGTATTTGAACACAGTCATGGTCAATATGGCGAAAACTTGGCTTATGGCTACCCTAATTGGGGAAGCGTCATCAGAGCCTGGTACAGTGAAGTCAAGGACTACGACTATGATCACCCACAATTCAATGCCGGCCACTTCACTCAACTCGTTTGGAAGGAAACATCTGAAGTTGGCTGTGGTGCCAAGGTTTGCAATAACCTTTGCCCTGGATGTAAATTATATACTTGCTCTTACAAGGTTCCTGGTAACATGATGGGCGACAATTGGAGATACTTTAAACAAAACGTTATTAGACCATAAATATTTTTATAAACGTCTTTTATATTAATAAAGCTATAATCTGGTATTATATTTAACATGCGTGACATATGCACTTGTGCATTAAGTTTGACACAAGTAACTCATATCCTATTCAAGGCAAAGGGGGGAATACTAACGGATTAAATTTTGATGAATGCATCATAAATCTTTTGCTATTACTGTTAGGGGGCATCTTTTTTTCTTAAAAGGGAAATAGATGGCCCTGCACTTTCCATGCCAACAGTGCAAGTCGTGTTTGTGTAATCTGATGCGATCATTCGCATTGACCAATCAGAATGTATGATCATTTCTAAGGACTTACTTTTTTTTTTTTTTTTACTATTGTTCCAGTTCTTTTTTCTTTATGTCATCTCGAAGAATTTTAACTCAAGCATTCCTAAACCACCACCGAATCTTGCTGCAGCGTCCTGTTGCTCGACCTGCGATTGTTATGAATAAGCCTTGTCTGATTCCGGCTACTGGCTTATTCAAAGCACAATACTACAGCACTGACCGCGTGTACAAAGTTTTGGACTTTAATGATATTCAAAAATTGATAAAGGAGGGCCACCAACAGGTATAGAAAAATGATATATAATCAACACTACATAAAAGTGCGTAGCTAAAAATGAACAGGATTATGTCTTGTTAGATGTAAGAGAGCCAAAAGAAGTCGAAGCAGGATATATTCCCACAGCAAAGAACGTTCCACTGGTAAGACGATGAAATGATGAATAAAAAGGGGAAGGAAGGGGAGAATTGTTAACATGTGCATAGACACAATTTGCCTATGCTTGGAGTCTCTCAGATAAAGATTTTGAAGATCAATATGGATTTAAGAAGCCTAATAAGGATAAACGGTTGATTACTTATTGTTTAAAAGGCATCCGTAGCACATCAGCTGTAGAATATCTCTCCAAGTTGGGATATACAAAGTAAGTCATAGTATTACTGTCGTTGTTGTTGCTGCTATTGCTAACGTAATACCTGTAGTCTTGACAACTATGTTGGCAGTTATGCTGATTATATTGAAAAAACAAAAGGAGAGTAAACTAAATCCCCTTTTGCCGTATAAATAAAAAAAATACATCTTTTCAACTATAAATTTATATTTATACACGCACTCACATACACTTGACTCCTTATTTAAAATTATTATATAGTTCCATCTTCCTCCCTTTTTTCCTTTTTTCTTTTTCTTTTTTCAGTTCAATTTCTATTTATATAATGGGTGTGTGTGCATCGAGCGAAGAACGAGCTGAAAGGATGCATAGTTTTGCTATCGATCGTGCTATCGAGGAGGATGGTAAAAAGTTGGACAGAGAATACAAGATATTATTACTAGGTATAACATAAAAAAGGGTTGCATAAAGCATGTTTAATTTAGTATACATCGTAGGTAGTGGCGAATCTGGTAAATCGACCATTTTTAAACAAATGAAGATTATGTATCAAGAAGGATACACCAGAGAAGAGCTCATGAGTTGGAAAATGACAGTTTATCGAAATTTGATTCAGTCTGCACAATCCATTGTGAATGCATTAAATCAATTTGAATATCAACTCTCAACTGAAAAGAATCAATACGAAGCTGAACTTTTATCAGACTATAAGCTACAAGACAGTCTAAGCCCTGCAATTGCTGGTGCTATCATCTCTGTTTGGAAGGATCCCGTGACGAGTAGACTGTTGGAAGAAAAGTCGAGTGAGTTTTATTTAATGGATTCTGCGTCTTAGTATGTTCATGCCCTTTCGTTACCTCCCCCTTCCCTTAAAATTTAATAACTTTATCTCTTTTGTTTAAATTGACAGTTTCTTTGAAGAAATCGAAAGGATCAGTCAGCCCAACTATGTGCCTACGGTAGACGATGTGCTACATGCAAGAGCAAAGACAACTGGTATTGTTGAAACAAAATTCATGATCAAACGAACCAGTGTACGGTAAGTCATCTTATTCATGCAGACATATGCATGCAGTAATAGTAATTCATTGTTCTCTTTAGCATGTTTGACGTTGGAGGACAAAGGTCAGAAAGAAAAAAATGGATTCATTGTTTTGAAGCAGTACATTCTATTATATTTTGTATTTCATTATCTGAATATGATCAAGTATTGCTTGAAGAATCTCGTCAGGTAATTATACAAAAAGCATAATGACATGATAGCCAAGATTTTAACACTATTACTATTCTAGAACCGTATGTTGGAAAGTTTAGTGCTATTTGAATCGGTTGTCAACAGTCGATGGTTTGTCAGGACAAGTATCATCTTGTTTATGAATAAAATAGACATTTTTAGAAAAAAGATAAAGAAGATACCACTACAAAGGTACTTTCCAGATTATGGTGGCGGACCAGATCAAGAAAAGGCAGCAAGGTATATCCTATGGAGAATCGGTCAAACAAATAGGGCAAAATTAGAAATCTTTCCTCAGTAAAGGCCACACATATATACATATTTTATATATTTATGACTAACCATTCTTTGATAGCTTAACACAAGCAACAAGTACAACCAATGTAAGTCATTTTCTTTCTTAAATGATATGGTTTCTCATTTCTTTCTTTCGACTTTAGATGAAGCATACATTCGAAGTGATTCGAACAACAATTATTGATAACCAACTAAAAGATTCTGGCATATTATAACCTCTCCTTTTTTTGCATCATCTTGTTCGTTCTCCCCTTTCCTCCTCCTCCTCCTCTTCTTCTTCTTCTTAATTAATAGTCATAATAAAAAAGCATATACCACACACACACACACACACATATCTATATATATGAAGAGAGCATATCGTTCACTGTGTATATTCTGTTTATTTCCATTTTAAGCAGCAACAGTTTGCTTCTTGGCTTGAGTACCTTCACGGAAACCATTCTTGAAACGACGATGAACCTCCTTCAAGTGAGCCATGCGACCAGTACCGGTGGTCTTTCTTCTCTTTCCCTTTTCAGACCAGTTGACTATAATAAAAAAAGTGTTGAGTTTTCTTCTTTTGTACATGCTAGTAAATCTTACAAGATCTAATTTTGGCAGAAGGATATCCACATTGAGCACAAGTCTTCTTTTGCTTGTGGAAAGCACGGTTGCCACAACGTCGGCATAAGGTGTGAGTCTTGGTGTGACGCTTACCGAATGAGCTGGTACCTTTGGTCTATAATGAACTTGTTAGTTATTCAATGTTCATGGTCATCTCGGCTTCTCTTTTGATTTTTCTCTCTTTTTCATTGTTATCATCCATCCTCCCCCATCCATCCATCTATCTATCCATCCATCTCTCTGCATGTACACACACGTCTGATTGTTTAATCTATATTTACCATTCTTAAAGATGAAGCACGTAAGAAGGGAGGTTCATAGGTATAGAGTGGGAGGATGTCATGTCTCTTCGCCCAGAGCGGCGGCGGACATTGAAATAGATATGCAGGTCAATGCACACAGTGTTTCTTGTTGAATTTTAGATCCTGAAACAAACACATCAGTTGCTTTTGGACAACAAAAGGTTTTCTTGGTTGCAACCTGGCCTTCTTTTTTTTTTTAAAAAAAACGACTTAGTGCTTTTATTTGTCTATTTTCACCATGGACTGTATATATGACGATCCGGAGTGTCTTTTAGCTTATGAAACTTTTGGATGTTGAAGAAATGGAACTGTAAGATTATGAACTCAGCTACGCCAGTTTCTCCTCATTTAGAAGCAATGGGTGACGATGATGATGACATTGCCGCCTAAATCAAGTCTACAACGAATTCTACTTACAAAGAGTACAGCGCTGACGAAACCATGCGTTGTTCCTGACAGATCGTAAACTGGATAAGAACATACTGAGTTTTAGATTAGATTAGTAAACAAGTATTAATTATGGTGTTTAATATGTCAAACCTAGTCTTTCTTCTACCACTGTGACGGATTATGTCTTGTGATAATTGGATCTTCCTGTACTAGTAAGCTACTTGTTTGTGATCATAAGTGAGCAACCATAAAATGCCGTCTATAGCTTATTAATTATGGAAAAATCATTAAGACTATTCCATACTCTAAGGATGGAATGTTCAGCCTAAATAACATCGCATACGTAAACAAAAGCAATATAAAAAGATCATCATTACCGTATTTATGAATTGTTATAAAACTTTATAACGAATTAGATGTTAAATTGACGACATTTGCCTCAGTAACTCGTACTGGTCTTCTTCTAGCTGTACATATCAATGGTATACGTTGACCACATGTGCTTCGTCATATTTGAGAATTGCTTCCTGCTCTTCTTTGATTTGTGAATGATCGTGCAGCAAATTTTGGAGGCCTTCACATTTTCTTATTAAACTGGTGAAATTCAAGCAAGCGATACAATTTCTTTTTTCTCTCAGTAGAAGTATAATATAAAATACGCAAGTTTTAGTATCACTAATCCAATTCAATGTATTACGTTCTCTTTTACCTTGTGTTGAACCTGTTGCATTGAAATTGCTATCATAACTTTGTCAAAAGCTTTGTTATCTACGGACATATATACATTGTTGACCATCTTTTGCAAAAGATCAACTTTCTAATCGTTGATGGTCAAGTATAATTTACAGCGATTTAAACAGTTATTCAAACTTTATTAGATTCATATTCCTTTTTGCATTGATAATCGATGTTGACTAGTTGTAGTGAACGATGCATCTTTAGTTTCATTAGTTTACGTACAATCTTTTATGATTGCGCTAGAATATGAAATTGTTGAACCAAACGGAAAAGTAGAGGTACATTAAACGACGTTAACATAATTATGAAGGCTTAATTTACGAAAGAGTCAGTCTTCTTTGCAGGCCAAAAAAAAAAAACTCGTGTTACTTTATTACTCAATTAGGTGGTTAATTCATGCAAGTACTTGCTTGCTTTAAAAAGAAATCAAGGAGACTTTTCGTTACCTGAGTATAAAGAAAAGGATTTATTAGAAGGTAAAAGTCCATTCCCAAGCCAGAAAAGCACTTGAAAGAATGAAAAGTAATGAATATTTATAAATAAGGGTGTAGTCATGATTTGATGATATCAAGTAACCTGTCGCTATAACACCTAATGCGTAACCAACATAACTATACACAGTAGACAAGTATCCTTTCAGCATCATTCGTTTATCTTCTGTAAGTAATGAAGAATTGACGTGATTTATAGCCAGTAGCCATATCATGTGAAAGGAGAGACCTATAAAGAAAATTAAGAAATTCTATCCTTAGGGCTGCATATACACGCACATATACATACCTTGGCATAGCTGTAAAATAATGACGCTTACTTGAGTCAAAGTGGTATCCATGGTTAGATATATATACACAACTGTAGACAATAGTGATAAGATATAGGCGCTACAGGTAACAATCCATAAATGTGTAACATGCTCAGTCACCTAAATGAACATTTATGCGATAAATTCTTCGGCACACACACACACGCACACAAATGTTTTTTTTTCTTTTTTTGGCAGCTTACATGAATTAACAAGCGATCAGCCAATAGACTAGAGAGAGTTTCCATAGATCCAACGGCGCCAATGATATATGTTGGCATTTTCAATTTATCATAGAGAAAAAGGTAAATGACAGATTGAGTCATTCCGCGAACGATGCCCAAGCAAAGGAACGATATCTGCATGAACCGCGCAACTCTTTTCTCTTGTGCATCCTCTTCATGTGAGCGAGATATCTTTAATGATGACATTAATACAATGGAAGCTGAAGAGGCAGGTGGATAGGGCAGTCGAACGAGATCAAATGAAGCATACTGATCTATAATGGATGTATATTTTGAATGTGTTGTTGTCATGCGTTGCAGCATGCTTGCATCTTCTTCAGAAATATGAGAGAGATGTTCTCCAAATATATGATAGGGTTTGTAAATAACTTCAGTTGTTAAAAGAGGTTGATGCTGTCTTCCTACCAATAATGCTGGATCTACTGCTTGTACGTTCGTTGATAGAGAGAGCAGGAACAATGCAACTGATCCTATTAGTAGGACAACCATGAGTGTATCAAAATCATGATCTCCTTCTAAGAAATAGCCAATAACAAGTGTCACTATAGCCAAGGTAAATTTCCCCCAATTTCTTTCCTTTGCTAATATGAGTGTGTATATACAGATATATTTTACATCAATTACTTTTCTCTATCAACACGCGCTTTTACATAAATCATCTATGCTCACCATACAGTATTTTATAATCACCTAATATTTTAATGATGGCACTGTCTATAACTACTTCCAGTGGCTGAAAGAATGATCCATCGAGAATACAGGAAATAATGGCAGAGGGTAGGATAAAGGGTGTCCAAGTGGGCGGAATGGAAAGGATGATCAATATACCAATGACTCCAATGGCTGTTAGTAAACCGGTAAGGACACCATGAAGTGAAGGGTGTCGATCAATGATATGTATCCATACCATCGCAGCTGGCATCTTTAAAAGGATGGCGCAGGATGACAACAAGTAAATGATAAAGACGTCCAAGTGTAAATGATAGATGTAATATAGAATCAGAAAAGGATGGACACTGATTGTAGTAGCATGGGCAATCGTCAATAACTTTGTCCAAAAGAGCATCGCGTTAATAAAGAAAAGAAAAGAAAAAAGGGGGAAAAGAAAAGCAAGACATTTCTAATATTTATGCAAACATAAACACACATACACAAAGCACAAGGTTTTATGTTTCACGGCATTCAAATAAATAATTGAACGCTTTTCCGCATCCTTTCTCTTCCATCCATGCTTGAAGCATACCCAAATTGTTATGATTAGAGAATGCTCCATGTATGTCAAATTTGACTTCTGTCATGTCTTTAAATAATCTACACCTGTCTAGTTCTTCTCTAGTCAAACATTGCGCCTGTTCCTTCCATTGTGATGTCATCTTTTTATGCGAAGAAGGAATATCTGACCAACTGACAGTCTTGATATCATGTATAAATTGATTGACTTTCTCCTTTGGTCCTTCTAGACACATACATCCCGGTTTTCCAGGGCAAAGAAATCCCGTGATATTATAGCTAGGCGCCCAATCGATGATATGTCCTCTCTATTCTGTTATTTAGTCTTGTAAAACATAGCTTACTCCCTTTTTTACCTTTTCTCTTGTATAAATCATTGGAAACCATATCCATTCTCTTAGAAATTCAATAGATTCATCACTTGTATTCTTCTTTAATTGCTTCTGTTGCTGCTTTTCATATTCTTCCAACATAGGTTCAGCGAGAGTGGAGATCGTTTGAATGCTCTCTATTATCCGTGAAGCACGATCGTCTCCTTCTACAGCAGCAAGTGCATCTGTCAGTTGTTTATGCTCTTGTCTTGACAACCAGTGATTGTCACTTGATGGTAACGATAAATCATAATTCTCAGAGATCAAAGAAAGTCGACAATAAAAGCACAAAAAGAGTTCTTTTATAGGTGCTTTTATGATCATTTCGATATATTGCTTATCCAATACATTTTGTTCCTGTTGAAGCTGTTTATATACTTTTTCATCTTGATCACTGACAAATGTAAACTCTTGGTCAAAGTACAATGATTTTAAAAACTCAATGATCTCTAGTGAATCTTGAGCCAAGTTTGACATTTTTAAAAAAAGGGGAAAGGAGAGGGTAGAGCAATCGAATCACGTGCTCTCTTTTTATGGAAGTCTTTTTGAAACAATACAGTCGGAGACCACACACTGGCTTCTTTTTTTTTTATTTTTCATAATAATGAACGGAACCACGCCAGGAACTCATTTAGGAAACACGCCTTTGAATTTAGCAAAATTAAGAGAACTATCGCGTAAAGAACTACCTGAGATATTGGATAAGGTAATGTCAGTATAAACAGTTAAACATACTCATGTATTGTAGGTACGAGGGAAGAAAGGACTTGTACTTGATCCTACCTTGACTGGACCACTTAGTCTAATAGCAGAATTCAACCTACTTAAAGTAATTTAGACATCAAAAAGAGAACATAAAATAACTCATGTGTGTTAATTAGAATCATGGGGTTGAAAAGATTTATCATCTTGAATCAGACACACTTGAAACAGACTGTCCTGGCCTGATTTACATTTGTAGACCAAAACTGAAATATATGAGATATATTGCCAGTAAAGTTACTAAACATATACAAGATACACACTCTTAACAATATTATAGGTCATATAAAGCATTTTTCCAAATCAAGCAAAATCGACTGTTGGTTATTTTTTGTGCCTGAACGTACAATGATATGTGAACGTGTGTTGGAAGAAGAAGGTGTGAAGGGTGATATTACTATTGGTAGTTATGCTATGGATTGGATACCCTATGAAGATGATTTGATCTCTATGGAATTAGATCCATCTACATGGAAAGAAATTTACTTAGTAAAAAAGGATATATCAAAGAGAGAGAGAGAGAGAGGCTGACCTGTATACATGTATATAGGACGGAGATCAAACTGCTATTTATTATGCAGCAAGGTCAATTATGCGACTTCAGTCCATCTATGGTCTATTTCCCCGTATCATGGGCAAAGGTGATGCAGCCAGAGTAAGTTAATAATAAAAACAAAGAGAGATGAAAGATACTAATAGTCTTTGTTCAATAGCAACTAGCAGATATGCTTTTACGTATGAGAAAAGAACATGCAGTAACGGATCAAGTATCCACAAAAGCACCTTCACTATTAAACACCGTTTCAAATCATATTGACCAATTCATCATTATTGATCGTAACGTAGACCTGGTTACACCCTTATGCACTCAGCTGACCTATGAGGGCTTGATTGATGAGACAATGGGGATCAAACACTGTAAGTAATAGGAAAAAAGAAAGAAAGGGATTGGATCTTGAATTTTGGTTTATGTAGGTGTTGTAGAATTAGATCCTAGCTTGATCACACTCGCAGCTTCAAAGGGGCCATCAACGCCAACGACTTCAACAACACCGATGAAAAAGAAAAAATACGTCTTGAATTCATCAGATAAATTATTTGGGCAATTGCGGGATCAAAACTTTGCAGTCGTAGGCGGTATTCTCAACAAAGTAGCTAAAAGAATCAATGAAAATTATGAAGAAAGACATAATGCAAAGACAATGGCGCAGATACGTGATTTTGTGGGCAGATTAGGTGAACTACAACAAGAACACCAGTCTTTGCGAGTTCGTAAGTAGGCTTTGCGTATTTTCTCTCCTGAATGCCGAATCTAACCTTGTGTTTTACAGATACTGGAATCGCAGAGGAAATCATTGCAAACACAGTAACAGATGATTTTAATAAAGTGCTAGAAGTTCAGCAAAGTTTGTATCACTTTTGTATATATGTAAAAAAATGCTGATCCTCTTTTTACTAGATGTCGTAGCTGGTGTTGATGGCAATAAGGAACCTGAATATATCGAAGAAATGATCAACCGACAGAAGCCACTCGTCCAAGTCCTTCGTTTACTCTGTCTCATGTCTCTGGCTCAGGGAGGATTAAAGCAAAAACTATTTGATCACTTCGAAAAAGAAATTGTACAAACATATGGCTATGAGCATATAGAGACGCTGCATAGATTAGAGAAGCTAGGACTTTGGATGAAACGCACAAACAACAAGAGCACATTTGGACAGTGTCGACGTCTTTTAAAGTTGATTGTAGACGATGTAGACGAATTTCATCCAAATGACATCTCATATGTGTATTCAGGATATGCACCTTTGAGCATACGATTAGTACAGAGTGCGATGCAAAAGTCACCCAACTTTACTACGGGCACGAGCACGACCAGTCTGTTTTCCTACATGGGAACAAGCACAGCAAATTTTGTAAAGGAGACAACATCTGGGTGGCGTGGGGCTGAGGATATCCTCAGGTTATTACCCGGACAGTCATTCGATTTAAAGCAGACGGTAGAATACGGACCGGAAACAAATGCAGCCATGGCCAGAGCCAAGAGACATGGATTACAACATGGTAAGACAACAATTATCTTCTTCTTGGGTGGATGTACACATACAGAGGTCTCTGCCATTCGTTTTCTAGCACAACATGATGAAGGTAAGACAGTATAGGGAGATCTGTTCACGTGTTGAGATCTAAAGCATCTTTTTCTAGGACGGGACTATTTGGTTGCCACAACACAAATGATAAATGGCGGCACGTTCTTGACGCCCATCATCCAACATAGAAACGAATAAATCCATTGGCTGGTTTAATCGGAACCTAAAAAAGTTTTTCTTTTTTTATTCACTTGAGCTCATTTTAATTTTTTACCCTCTTTTTCCCGCCCCGAACTATTATAAAAAATGGCACCACTTGTATTGACAATAAAGGGCAACAAGACCTTTTCTCCTTTCTCAGCGCTGACGTCTGAAGATGAGCTATCGAAGACATGGAGAGTATGCACAAGGATAAAGGATTCACTAGAGAACGGATCCAGACTGGAGAATTTGTCATGGCGACTGTGGTTTCAACAGCATGTGCTATCAAACAAGAAGAAGACATTCTCTGCTCTATCACTGCAGACAGCCAGAAAATTGAGTGTCAATACAGTCTTGCCCAAGAAGCAAAAGAATGAGGAAAGACAAGCTCAGTGTGAGATGAACGAGCTTGTTCTAGGGCAACAGGAACAGCAAGTGATGTTATCAAACTACCAATTCATTATGCCACAGTTCAGTTCAGACCAAGCAACAGGTGATGCTGTCCAAATAAACGATATCTTCAACGCCTTTAGTATGCCAGAGAGCAGTAATCCTGAATTCAACCCAGCAAATTATACGACAACCATGGGCGATATGGCAGATGGTTGGGACTTTGGATACCCCTCACCCACAAATCCATACTACTCACCAACACAATCACATTTGACGCCACCTACAGCCAACAACAATAGTAGCGACAACAATAATATGCTCTTATTCGAAAACATTATGACTCAGCTACCCCCTGCTGATAACAACGCTCTTTATGTCGCCAATACATCTATGCCTCCCCCACCTCCAACAGCCACACTACATAACAAGCTGCTAGGCAATATGACAACACAATCACTTCAATTTAACCATCAAGGATTTACGCCACCTTTATCAGCATCTACAAGTGCTGTCGTGCCAACTAATATAGAAGACAATAGGCAAGTAAAAAAAAAAAAAAAAAAAAAAAAAAAAAAAAAAAAAAAAAAAAAAGGGAAACTGACACATAATAATATAGTCATTTATTAAACCAACCCAACACCAACTATTCATTAAGCGAGCCCAATTCCCCACATGATAAATCATTTAGAAAGTCTTCCAACAGCCAAGCAGAGAATAAACCTGTGTGTACAAACTGCGGAGCTACATCTACCCCACTCTGGAGAAGATCAGCAGAAGATGAATTATTGTGCAATGCCTGTGGGTTATAGTAAGTGTAACATTCATTGGGAAAAAAAGGAAAAAGTTGGTTATACTGACTCGTTATCAGCCAAAAATTACATAATGCACCTAGACCCAAAACATTGAAACCGCACAATGCGAGAAAGGAATCAAAGGATGATGAAGGATCACAATTGGTGTGTTCTAATTGTTCTACGACAACGACACCACTATGGAGAAGGGATGACGAGGGTGCACCTTTATGTAATGCATGTGGTCTATAGTAAGTAACAAAGAAAAAAAAAGTCCTTGACTCTAAAAATAACAATGTGTGTGAATAGTCTGAAATTACATCACGAACGCCGTCCGCTTTCAATGAAGACAGATATCATCAAAAAGAGACAGCGATATGAAAGTAGTCATAACAACAGCAACTATACTAGAAAAAGTCATAAAAAATCCAAAGAAGCACAACAGCAGCAACAACAACAACAACAAGAGCCATCGCCGCCACAAACACAACCACAGCCACAACCACAACATCAACAAAATCAGGGATCATTTATGTTTATTGATAGTGTATTCCCAGTCACGGGTGCTACCAGTACAGTGATAGCACCAAGTGCGATGGTTGAGGACGTATTATCAAACTACTGTTAATTTAGCTTTTTATCATCTTTGTATATTTGTAAATTATCTTGTATTAGCATCGAAAATGGCTTTACTTTCTGCTGCATTAATTCTTTTTCAACAATAAACTTAAACTCATTAAACTTCGACTCAAATTCCATTACGGTAAACATCCAAAACTGATCAAATTTATAAAACAGGTAGCAATAGAACTCTTGAAACGCACGCTCGTCTGTGCCATATTCAAATAAGTAGAGCTGAAGTTTCTTTGATTCAACAAGCTGGTAATTAAATTTGGTGATATTGATGCCTACAATAGCAAAAGGATACCATTGTAAGGGATCATTGGCATGTTCTAGAATAGATCGTGCATGAGCAGGATAATGTTCTGCAAAAAACAGCAAGTCATTTAGGCCTTGAATCCCCATACCACGAAAATCGGTGGCTGGATCATTTCCCTGGAAACCGATCTATAATGAAACATTAAAATACCTTGTTGATATATTTGTGTATATGAATATACCTCGACCCATTGTTTAGTTATTCGAGATTGCAGTGGCTTATTAGGTATCAACTTGCTCCAGAGTTGAAGCAGTTTGTCTTCATGTTCCTTATTGTTAGAATCATATTTAGTAGATATAGAGTCATTGATACTGTTCAAGAGCTGATTCGAGGCATATATAACTTGTAAAGCATTTAGTAAATTAACTTGCAGGTCAACAGGAACACGCTTTTTCTGTATAATGGAGTCCTTTATGGAATCAATGTCGCAATTTGACTCCTTGAGTTGAAAGTTTTCTTCCATTAAAACATTTGAATACGAGATGGACTTGTCTACAAGAGAGATTTAGTTTATAAAAGGTATTTTAAATATAGGACTTACCTATACGATACAACTTAAATGGACTCAATGGCGTATATAATAATCGACTGATTTCTGTTGTATAGCTTACTTGTCCATATATACATTTAAACCATTTGTATAAGGATAGCAGAATAGGTGACTGATACACTCTATTTAACAGAAACAAAATAACCCATCCCATAGTTAAACAGTGTCTTTTTTTTTTTATAAGGGATTCTTTTTTATTTAAAAAAATTAAAACTCATCCCAACAAACATTAGCAAGGCAGTACAACATAACAAAAGAAAGGTACAGCATAACGATACAGCTTTCATAAGATTTCGTGGTTATGTTGCAGCAATGGAGGCTGTGAAATGAATTGATCGAAAATGAATGTTTCAATGAGTAATACAAATCGTGTGTATAGTAGAGCCTAATATACTAAGAGTTGATATTTAATTTGGCTTATCACTAAATGTGTGTACACGTAATCTTGTAACGTACGAATTCACTCTATTCATACTGATTACAGTCGTTTATCTCAATGTCAATCATAAGCAGACATTGTTCTACGACAAGAGTAATAGTGGTTGTCAATGGAATAGATGACATCATGTCAAGAGAGAGTGAGATAATGAATATATGTAGAAAAAGAGAGAAAAGTATGTTAGTATTAGAGCACATATCCTAATATTAGTTTTACTTACCACCAAGGTGCATTCTGGGGAGGGTAGCGATAACTACCCAGGATAGTTTAAACAAAAAAAAAGGAACGGAGGACAGAGAGAACCCAGAGCACAAGAAGAGGCAATTGGGAGAACGTTTCAGATACACACGCCAGAGAGCAAAGAGGGCGGGACAAGCGAGTCAGAGCAAGGACCATGAGGACAGGCTAGTTTTGATTGGTGAATCTTTGAACACTCAGAGGGATACTTGATAACTGCTGTAAAGAAGCAAAAAAAGGACTCAATTAAAATGGGTTTTTATGTTTTTCTTTTTCAAACAAGTTTCAGGATTGGGTACCTGGAACAAAGAAACCATATCAAACAAAAGCAATCTACATGATGGCCATTCAAGAATATGCATTACTAAATATGGCTACATGTTCTTCTGGCTTCATAAATGCTTGGACAAATGTTGTAATAGATAGCTACTCTGAAGAAAGAAAAAAAAAAAAGGGGGGATGTATGCATGCGCGTTTTTTATTACAATTTCTCTTCCTATTTGCTGACATAAAAAGGGAGGATATTGGGAGAGAGGCAATTTGTGCACATGCGATGTGTGCTTTGTTTGGGCGTCGTGACAGCGGCGTATATAAGCGTGAAAAAAACTTTGAATGTGGGTGTGATAATTATGGAGCGATAAATTTGCGATAGTTCACCCGCAGACTCTCAGCGGTAGAATGTCTTGCAAAAGACCTTTTTGTGACCGGTAGAGAGACAACGTGACCAGCCTATGCGTCCACCATTTAACGTTTTCTTGAAGCTGATGACAAAATCCCTCTCTTCTTGATAGCTGGATGAAGGTAATGCTATCAATGTTAGTGGGACATACGTTGGTTCGTCTCGTTGCTCCTGACCGCTAGAGCTCTCGTCCATTTCCGAACATCGTTTCTTCAGCCTCTTGTCGTAATCAACCAGCCGGTCAATGATTTTCATACACTTTTTTCGAATCACTGACTATAGCGTGGGCTTGTTTTAGCTGCTTTATATGCGTGTCACATATCACATCTATGACATCAGCAAAGTTGTCTTGACGCTCCTTTCCTTGGAGAGTATAGTCCTTTGCTAACCCATATAGCATTTTGATTGTCGTGTTCGCAGCACAAGTGTACCCAAACAAGCTGGGTTGTTACCCAATGAAAAATTACGCTATGGTCAGCAGGGGTTCCATGGAAGTTTCATTTGTTACATTCAACGTTTGTTTTATGACCATAAAACAGTTCTTGGCCCAAAAACAATGAGCATTACATGTAATTAACCATGTTTTGTTTAGTGATGGTTTGAATTGTTCCAGTAGGCTGTAGGGGCAAGTATTATTGGTAGTGAATATAAGAACAACTGGTTTACGGTCGAATGCGCGGTTGATATAGATGCAGTAATGAATAATCCGTTGCATGAACGATTCCCCTACAGTTCGCTGCACTTCAATTAAAAATGGTGGCAATGACTTGTTGATTGAAAGACGCGGGATGTAGACAACATCGGAACGCGTTTCATCACTCTACTCGGTTGGGGCAACTGCAGTGTATGTGCCGCTGGGAACGTCCAAAATTGCTTAAGTGATGAGATCCACGACTTTGTTTTCTTTTAGGATAGCTTTTGAAATCAAATCACTACCAGGAAGTCGGTCCTGTGGAAGCCTGAACGTCAGTAAAAGTTGTTCTAAAGTATACAAAAATATCATATGAGAAACAAACAGCATGTTGAAAAGAAAAAAGAAGCAGCGATAAGCTTTTATTACCTTCATCATTTATTTTTTCTTGTCACTGAAGGAAGACAAAAGGGAAACACTACATGCACCAGAAAATACACCAGAAGCTAGACTAATTTTAAGGGCACTATCTCCAGATCCTACCTATGATGTCGCCCAGAAAAGCATTTGAATGCGTAGCACGATGCTAAACATGACTTTAAATGTTATCATCTTGGTTTGTTTCTTTTCAAGAAGAAAGAGATAAAAAAAAGAAATGTTGTTTATTTATTCTAATTTTATGTTGTCAGTTTGATCAAAAAAGACTACTTTGGGTAAATTCGTATTTGCATTATTTAGCCTATTTTATAGTGTATTTTCTGATGTATATAGTGTTCACCATTCTTCTCATGCACTGAGGATCAACAAGATTGGTGTAGTGGTAGATGCCAACTGCTTCCAAATGAAAAACCTATCGACAGGGTCATAGGCATCCTTTATATTTAAGAATGTAAATATCGCGAGCTTATAATAATAGAAACAGAGTTGCTGCAAACAAAAAGCTTGATCCAGTGTCCTTTGTTTGTTTGGAGCCCTCCTTGAGCCACACCAAGGTAAGGAAAGGAGTTTTGCACCATAGGCTGTAGACACTTCTCGAAGAGTTTCTCAATAGTAAAAGCGAGACTAATGAAAAGTTCATTGGATGCTCTTTCTTATAAATTGACACACTCTAAGCTATGTGCCATTATATGAGTGTGACATACCATTGCCAACATGATGCTTTCAAAAAGAAAAAAAAAAAAAAATATAATTCCTGTGCCTCTCTTTCTGCTTTTGAATTTTGATGTTGAAAAAAGCAAAGCAATACAAATTGCAAGATTTGTATAAACAAGCTGCTAATAAAAAGGAAAGCATCAAGGATAGAGAAGAGAAAGAATTGCAACTGGCTATTGAATTAAGCAAAAAGGAGCATATTCTTGAACAGCAACGGTTATTTGAATTACTTCAAAGAGAACAACAACAGAGATCGTCTACTTCATTTGCTGATATTGAAGAGGATGATTGGTTCCAAACAGTCTCACATCGTAGGCAACCAAACAATGTGAAAAGACAGGAAAAGGCCCTAAAGAAACAGCCCACGACATCAAAAAAGCCCAAAACAAAAAAGATATCCGTAAAGCAAGAGAAAGACGAACCGTTGGTGATTGATAACTTGTCTTCATTTCTGATCAAAAAGGATCCTGAAGAGCAGGAAAATATTGTCATTGAAAACTTGTCGACATTTTTAAAGAAAGAAGAACCAGAAGAACAGCAACAAATAGTTATTGAAAACTTGACAGCATTTTTAGATTGTGAACAGGAAGAATCCGCTTTTGCTAATCACAACAATAATAGACAAGTAACTATTAAATAGTATTATCACATCCGATGCTCACTCCTTCTTTTAACTAGATTGAAAAGAACATCAAATGCCCGGTTTGCGAGAACTGGTTTGCCGATGAGTTTACAGCACAATCACATCTTTCAGAATGCAAAAACATTGAAAAAGAATGTCTTGATGAGCAACTGGCAGACGATGCAATTGAAGAAACAGCTGAGGAACAAGATTTTAGTGAATCAGACTGCAGTGTAATAGACTTGTGTAATCCTAATGCAGAAGAAGAGGATGGATATCTTTCGCCTTTAGAAGGCTTCACGAATGTACTGGATATTCAGGGTGATAATCCGTTCCTAGCTCAATTCGAGCGCAATAATAGACATACTACAACTACTACTGCCAGAAGTACTACTACAAGAAAACGGAGTACAACTACAAGGAGAAGCAATAATAGTAGCAACTCAAAGAGACCAAGAAGAGCATGGAAGAAAAAAAGAAGGCAAAAGAAATGATTACGTTACTGTAGATATTTATGACATATACCTTTTTTCATAAGCAATTTTAATTTCTAGTGACATGTACAAAATAACTATATATGTGTATACGTCTAAAATATAAAATGTATACAACGCTTTGGATCGATCCTAACAAAGAAGGGCTCTTAGTCCGTCAGATACCCTTTAAAGTAAAGGTGATTGAATCAAAAAGGCAAATCTTCAATAAATTATCCAAATTGAAATGAATAGTTTTTCTAAATTTGTCGTTTTACACACAGCAGTGCCTTTTCGTTCCTATAAGCTCAAAGGAATACAGTGAGCCTTGGACTCTTTTTCACTTTGTGTTTTTTAATCACAAATTAAAATAAATCAACAAGGAACGAAAAACATAAGCAATAGTCTCGTTTGTTACAAAATATAATATTAATCCTCTGAGCAAAAGTGTTTAAACACACAAACAAACATAAAACAAAGTAACGATATTAAAGCCCCGATGCTTTAAATATGACGTCGAGGCAATTGAATCCCAGCCCTTTTTTTGCCTCCACTATCCTACTATACAAAAAATTCTTTTTGTATTTCGAAATATACTTTCAACAATGGCAGAAGGAGGTCATAATGGACAACAGCAGCAACAGCAGCAACAACAACCACAAAACCTAGGTCCTGAAGATCTTAATTTCTCTATTAATGATATACTTAACGGCAACTCAGTCGTGAATGACTCTTCATTTCAAACCATTGTGCAAACATTTTCAGACACGAGCAACAATCAAGACATGATGCCTTCTTTTGCTCATTTACCTGCTGAATTGCAAGATTTCTTTAGCTCAAGTGAGACAGACGATTTATTGTCCACACAGAACGCATCCCTCCCTCATGATTTACTTTTCAATGCTGATCATACACAACCATTTGTTCAGCAACCTTTAAAGATACAGACCAATCCAACCGGATCTCCCCAACCACAGCAAACCACAATACCTCATGCTCTTCCACAGCAGCAACAACTTCATCAACAGCAACCACCTCAACAGCAACTGGCTACACATTCACCACAGCCACATGCTCTTCCTCCTGGGCCAGTACCGCAAGTACTAGCGCAACCTATTCAGCCATCTCAGCCTGCAGTGCCATCACTACCACAACAAGGTAAGCAACATCATTTTCATATAGCAGAAACAAAAAAAAACTCAAGAATTATTACTATAGCTTCATCAACAACTTTATTAGATAACATAACGTCACAGCTTCCACCCGATAGAAAAGAAAAGTTTATGCAATTGTTTAGAGACTTACAGACAAGTACCATTTCGGCTGCAGAGTTCATGGCACAAGCTAAAGCTATACTGGGTCAGCAGCAATACCAACAATTAGAGGATTTAAAGACGAGGCCGATGATAAACCATCAAATGCAGCCACAACAAGAACAACAACAACAAATGATGGAGGAAGATCAAAGAAAGAGAAAGCTAAATCCAGCGAGTAACATGTAAGTTGCTATTGATGTGCGCGTTTAGAAGCTGAATATTTATATGCTAACCTTTTCTCGTAGAAGTTCACCACAGATAAAAAAACCCAAATCAGAGCATATACCAATGAATGCAATCAATCAACAAATGACATATCCTATGATGACACCACCAAGGGTACCCACATCACAGCCACCTTCGATATTACCACAGCAACAACAGCAACAATATCCCATCCAGCCGAATATTGTTACCCCTTCCCTTGTGAAGCCACCAACACCTGCTGGACCACAGCAACCACAGCAGCAATCTCCGTTTAAAGCGATGGATGCAGCTGTACTACAAATACCCACAAAATCAAACATTGCCGTACCCTCTACAAGGTAATAATGAGAACATAAATTATTGTAATTTGATGAATGACTTTTGCACATTTAGTAAACCGCCTGGAACTACAGCACCGACGCCTACATCAACAGGAGGAGGAGGAGGAGGAGGAGACAGGGTAGACTATGAAGCATTGACTGATGTTATGGGTTATGCAGGTGTTGATCTTAAAGAGGAAGCAGAGCATTTTATGAAGGAAGATGCTTCTGGAACAGTATTGCCTGATGGAATTGATAGATCCAAATTCCAGGACTTTATGAATCCTGCTATGCTAAGAGACAGGATTCTTAAATACGGTATGTGTATATATGGGATATCATTCGCTCTAAGGGGCAGGCTCTTATTTTCTTTGTAGCCAAATCTGTAAATATAAAGAAAATTGATGGAGATTTTATATCCTATCTGGCATTGGCGACCCAGGATAGAATCAGAACGGTGATGGAAAATATGGTACGTGCCTCTCGACATCGAACCGAAAATCCTTTCAAAAAGCCACCGGAACAAGACAACCATCCCCTTTACAAAATTCACGTCAAACAAAAAGTTAAGGATCAGCTCAAGGCCATTGAACGAGCCGAAGAATCAAAGGGAAAGATGGACGAAGAGATGGATGATGTACTCAATTCAGAAAAGGGATGGTACTCAAAGAAATCAAGGGTACCTCTAAAAGCAGAATCAATCGAACGAAAGATCACTGTACAAGATGCGATATTTGTCATGGAACGAGATGTCCAAGGTGGAAGAGGAACAAATCGACGCACGTTATTAAAAGCTTATAATATACTTGGTTAATAATATATATTTTGGTTCTATTTTATGTGTCGACATGCAAAAAGGTACACATGTCAATCCATAATAGAACCATTTATATCTTTCCGACAGTTCCCAAGGGTATAATTCATTGAATAAAGAATAGACCACAGGATATAGTAGGATTGTAAAGCAAAGAAAAAAAAAACTTTTCAAGTTTGACAGGTTCCTTTTATAAGTTAAACAAGCCACATTTAGAATCTATACTCAGATGGTGGGACATTCGTACGAGATTCATCTCTGTGACAATAATTTTTCTTTTGATTACATCATGTTTGCATTTAGTAATGCTTCTATATTATCAAATATCATAAAATCAGGAGATACTCTATGTATTTTTGGGCCTATTTAGACTATCCGAAAATGTTACAGCCTTTGCTGCATGATACTTCTCATAAGAATAAAAATCATTAAACATTGAACAAACATTGTGACTATCAAAGAATGGGGTGTGTATTTAAAGAATACGGGAATAATCTAACTGGCCTTTGATACAAACTTCTTTTGTTCATCAAGTACAGCTTGCTTAAAATCAATTACTTCCTTCCAACAGTCAAGAGATCTATCCTTGTTGTTGCTAAGTAATAAAGTATTATTAGAGCTTTTTTTGTTTTGTTTTCGATTGTATGATATAGTTACTTGTAGCAAGCAATCACTTTTTCTTGGTGTTTTTTGATTTCTAAAGGTATTTCCTTGATAGTCGTTCTATAAAACATTAGTACAATTGAATATATATCCTTATACATCCTTATATACCTTTGAATGTTCTTGATCATGCCTTCAATATCATCGTTTGTTTTAAGAGACGACAATTGATGATTATCGCTTTTGGCAGACTCAACCTGTAACTTTTGACTAATCTCCTTCTCAGCTTGTTTCATTTTTACAAGTTCTTCAGCAACTCTTTCGCGTACAAGTGCTTCCACTTGACGTGCTTCAGCTCTCTCGGCTGTTTGCTCCACTTTTTTTTCTAAAGAGTGAATAAAGCTTGGGGTGAACTGTTTAATTGTTAAGCAAAAGGTGTTTATATATTTAAGAAGGGAGAGCTAACCTGGACAGGAACATTTGGATTGATAAAGATGATAGGTTCCTCTTGAGTCTTTGATTGAGCTAATCCCATGTTTATAATTAAAAAAAGAAGAAATGTCAAGAGAAAGAGAAGGGTAAGCTAGCCCTTAAGCGGTGTTTTAAAGAAAGAAAACAAGGTCTCTCTCTCTTTATTTTATTGCTGTTGAAAGACATCTATCAATTTGAGTCTTGGTTGTTCTTTTTGCTCTTTTTCTTCCTTTTTCTTAAAAGTCTTTTCTAACTTTAATAGTTTCTTTAACTCACTGTTTGAAGAAATGTAATTGCCATCCTCATCAATAAACATGATGTTTATGTCATCGTCACTAGATGAATAACCATTGACTTGACTTTTTAACAGGTCAATTTGTTCATTAAGATCATTGAGCAGCTTTAAAATAGGATCCTTTGAAATTACTCTTTCTTTAGTTTCATCATTCATCGGCTTCTCTTCTTCTTTCTGCTCTTCAATCAGTGGCTGTTGTTCTTGTTTCTGTTCTTCTTGTTCCCTTTCTGCTTCGATTAGTTTATCAGATACAATAGGTGTGCACGAAATAGTGTGTATTCTTGGTTTAGGGATACGAGACAGTTTCATTTCTTCGCATAGTCTGGGTGTTGAGATCACAATTAAATAATGGCAGGTGGATATTTCTTCCATATAAGAAATTCTGTCATGTCCCTGATATTCACATTGATACTATCATTTATAAGCACATGAGGTAATTAAGCCTATGATTCCTTTACTTACTTGCACTTCAACTGTACGTGGTTTCTTTGTAAAGTCACATGTAGATCCATCCCCCCACTGTTGTAACAAGTAACGTTGATTTCCTACTTGCTTCAAGGTCGTGACTGGTCTCTTGGCAGTCTTGTCCCTTCGAATAGTTGGCAATAATGCGTTTTCGATGATTGGATTTTGATCAATGGTCACACCAGGGTATTTGCCCAGATAATGAGACGCTGTTTCCTTCTTTCTTTCTACTCTACCATCATAGACACTTTCAACATGAAACTGGCGTACATATTGTTTGTGACAGTATTCATAGGCCCAGTATTGATGCGTCTATTGTGAAAGATTAATTGTGTGTCTCTCTTTTTGGCCCGTTTCAATAGTTACATAAAACTGAAGACAACTGTTTTCTAAGGGTTGAAGAAGCTCCAGCCCTCTTTCGATCAGTTTTTGCTCATCCTCGTGGGTATCTTTTGTTTCTGCTTCCATTTGTTCCTGATGCTCTGCTTCATCTCGATCAACTTGAGGAATGTTGCATAAAAATGGCTGACCATATGAGTCTCTCATCAGCATTGTTTGATCGTTAAAGGTAGCATCATGTAATTGAGATTGTGGTATTTTTTCTGTTGTTAATAAAGAAACTTTGTATCTTGGCAAGTTTAAAACATCGTCACTAACAAAGTAACTTGCCAATGTTGACTGAATCAATACTGTAACAGCAATAAGAATTGACTTCATTAACATATAAAAAATGAAAAAAGAAAAGAAAAAGAAAAAAGAAAAAGAAAGAGATATGTTTTCAAATTTAATTGGCCCTATTTTTTTATCGAAATACATCAGTATTACGGAAACTGGATTTGTCTCTAAGCGCATCATTGTGTGTTTTATATTCCATGATTGTATCAGCTGGTAAGTTTAAATGTCTTTTGATAGTATCTCTATTTATATATACAAATGTATTAGATATTGTTGTCACATTTTATATTCTCTTACCTAATCTTCAAGTTTATCTTTCCATTAGATGATGTCTTATTCCAAACAGAAATAATATCCTCTGATCCTCTAATTGACAATACTGCTCCACATATTTCATCATTAACATCAAATTGATCCCCAATGATTGCCAATACTAATGATTCCCAATATCTACTTGCTAACCCCTTTTTGACTCTTACAATCCATTTTCCACCATTTATATTCACAGCATCCTAACAACCATAAGCTTCTTCTCTATATTTTTGTTCTTTATTATTACCTCCCAAACAGGTCGTACACCTTGTTTAAATAAATGATAATCACTAATGTTTGGTAAATCACTCGGACGACGTAAATGACTATATGCAGCCCAAAACTCTTCAACCTATATAAATCTAGTCATTACTTTTGTTGTTTATGTGTGTATATATATCTTATATATAAATTACAGTCTTGAATGTTGCTATTTTTTTCATGGCTCCTTCATAATCTACTATTTTCTCTCCAGGAGATCTGTGCATGAACCAAAACACCCAGCCATAACGAAGTGCATGTGATTCTGGTCTTGTTGATGGGGTATTTGAAAGCTCTACTGATCCATTAAAACTCATTTTATACATGCAAAGTAAAAAAGTTTTTATATTATTTTCTATACAAAAAGCCTTTACTTTTGGCTCTCAACTTTAAAAAAAAAAAATGAATCGCGGAAGTTTAAAAAAGACACACAAGATCTCATTGGGGCGCTTTTTATTAAAGTGTTTCGCTTCTACCTCGACTATTGCTTCCACGCTTAGATGTTGCAAGTCGAGAGCCGAGTTGAGCAAAGCTTTGTTTGACAGTAGGTCGTTTTGTTCGTTTATCTGTGGTATGCATAAAAGGTAAAGCTACCATAAGGCTTTGAAAACTATCTGGTTGTCGTAGAGCTTGAGATTCTGAAGAGGCACTGTTACTACTATGACTATTGGATCTGTCTAAATCAGAGGATGGTATATTCAAGGATTCTCTATGGTAAAAGTCTTCTGTGGACTGATCTTGACTTGTAGTTGTCTCAATGCCCTCTTCAAATTCGTTTTGAGACTCTGGATCACTATTGTAGGATACTTCCACGAGACAATCTTGCGACGTACTCAATTGACTTCCAGTTGAGAACATGGCGAGCAAACGATCATCTTCATTTGTCCAATGAGCTGTACAGAGCGTATAATCAAGGGCCATAGGTTCTCCACTGACCCTCTCGACAAACCGTTTCCGTGAGACAAAGGATTCAAAGTAAGGGCCGGAGCAAAAGGAGCACACTTTTTTCTTTTTAAGGTATTCAGCAATGTGAGCATATGGTATGGGTATCTTGAGCTGGGTGATCTGTCTAGCACAAATTTCAAATAAACTAGGTGGATCATGCATCAGAGGATAGCTGCATTCAGTGTCAAAGGAACATTCCTCTGTTAAAAGTTTCTTCAGTGATTTAAGCGAAGCTATCTCGGCAGGTACTGCTCTCAGGGGATTATGAGATATATTGAGCGTCATCAGTTCGCTTAATTGTGATATCTCCTGTGGTAATTGAGCTAATTGATTATTGTCTAACAGTAGGACTGCCAGCTGCGGTAGATTGCCGATGCCTTTGGGTAACGTCGTCAGCTTGTTTTCACTCAAGATCAGTGTGTTTAATCTCTTTAATTGTTGAATGGTATCTGGTATAAATTCTAGTTGGTTCTTGGAGGCATTCAGTACGCGTAGGTTGACAAGTTGACCAATCGCTCGTGGCAAGTTGATCATTAAATTATTTGACCTATCAAATATAAGTCATCTTTTTTTTTAAAAGATAAAAATAACCTTACAAGTCTAATTTTGTCAAATTGTTCAGATATGCAATACTCGAGCTAAGTTTGATCAATGACTGGTTTGATAAATCCACAAAAGACGTCATTCGTTTATGACTCATGACCTGCTCTGCTGTTAATCTCGACCAACCTTCTTCATCCCTTAGAGTATATGTTTCGTCATCAAGACTTGTATAATCCTCTTCGTCATCGTCTTCTTCTGTGTTATAATACGTTTGATCAATATAATTTAAGTCATTTTCCAAGTTTCGATGTAAAATCGATGAGTTCTCTTCTAGTTTATATAAATCGGGATGGTTTAATATAAAATCTGTAAAGGTCAAACTCTTTGTATATGGCTCGGTTGTATCTGGCTCTTGAGGTTGTGATATGTAACCAAACGTAAATGGTTCATTCAGTTTACTCGATTGCTGTTGTCCCATGAAAGTATAGTATTAAACATAAAAGGAAAAAGAAAGAGAGAGAGAAGAAAAATCTTATTGTTCTCAAGAAAAGCTTATTCTCTGCCAACATCAATCTGAGGTAACACAGAAAAAAGACTGAAAGTCTGCAAGAGGTTCCTGTTGCTTTTATTAAAGACACGACGTGAATTCAGCGACAGTCCTTTGTAATTGACGATTCTTGGCCAACAAAGGCAATATCTCTGCCAATAGTTCCTTTTTTGATATTTTACCCTATATAAAATTGATGTTAGTTATATCAAATACACATGGATTACACATACGAGAATTGTAGGCTCCCACTTGACAATGTCGGGAAATGGTCTATTATTCATGATTAGTTTTAAATATACTTCTTTTGTGTGTGTGTATGTGTGTGTGTGATCTTTACGCATAAGGTGGTCCTGTTAGCCATTTACATAGTTCTTCTACTTTGTTCTTTGCATTTTCTTCGGATAGTCTTCTTGCATAATATATCATCCAATCTTTATACTCTGTAGGAGAATCTAGCAGAGCAGCTACCGCCAACTGCATTTCTATATGACTGAGAGTAATAACCTTGGTTGCGGCTGATACATCTAATAGCATATTCATGGATCGATCTACTCCAAAAGCTGACATACGGGACGAAAGCCATGCTAGAGGATGATCACCCGCTTGACGTGCCGAACCCCAGAATTCAGAGATGATGTACCAAGCATCACTCATTCGAAGCCAAACCCTCATGTCAGTATGATATACAAAGGCTTGATTAGAACTTGTCAGTAGGATAGGCAATCCGTTCTTTTGGATTCGAATATTCTTGATACTAGGTGCCTTATGTGTCTTGTCTGTTTCAAGCTGTGCTACCTGCAGCACCGGCGCTATAGATACGCCGTCTATACGGCTTTTTACATTCAGTACATCCCACGAGTATAACAGACCCGTCGCAGTGATACAGACGAGCCACTGATGATGGCTTTGCAGTATTACAGGCGTACTTTCCAATACAATCGCCGGTAAAATCCTTCGACCGGCTGGAGAGTAGACGTGAATGGATCCATCTTCACACCCAGCTGCACAGAACTCCGCGTTGCTTGTCATGATAAGAATAGCACTTGACAGATAATCCATCCAGATCGGTGTTCCTTGCCTTGTGACGACCAATTTGGCACGAACTGAACCTAAAAGAAACTCAGAAAAAAAAATTCATAACTTTTTATCCTTGACTTACTTTGAGCATCTTCTGTATTATGACACTCCATCACCACTGTCGGATCCTCTGGCCTTAACCCCGTGCTGAGAACTGTTTTCACTTTAGGCAGTGCCATCTTGACCAGACTCTTTTGCACTATAGGAGGAGCGACTGCACTATCAAGCCAATTGGGTCGTGCTCTCGTCGGTTTGCTTCCAACCACCTCGTTCACTTCCTCATCTGAAGCTGATCTTTTATTTCCTATCACTACTGTATCCACATTTACTGCTGAATTCTGTAATAGAAAACGTTACTACTTTTTCCATGACAAATTCTATTTTCTTACAGCCTGGTTTATCTTGGAACTGTCTTCAGAGATATGACCCATAGGCTGTGTCTGGACTGAAGGTGCTTGAACAGTAGACGGTGAGTGCATGGCCGAGGTACGCATGTTCAGACTGATGGGCTGAATACGCTTTTTACCATCCTTTGTGATAGATACCTTTTGTTCCAAGATGGTTGGCTGTTGACTAGTTGACGATGATATGTTGGTTATATTGGGAGGAACTGGTGCTAAAGGCGGTGCCTCTATCATGGGCGTATCTTGATTTCCAATACTCGCGTTTCCGTCCATGAGATCAGCAACACGTGGTGGTAGTGCTGGCTCTGTATCTGCAGTTTGCTCTAGTTCCAGTTGTATTGGTGTCTCCAAGAGTTGTGTTTGATCTTTTCCATAACCATATCTTTCCAATCTTTCTCTCTAAGTAATTGATATTAGAAAGCTCATTCATCTCCCTTTCAATCATACTTACAACAATACTCTCTGGCACCACATCAGATAATTCCTCTTCAAATTGAAGGCAGGCAACAGTACCATCTTGAGAGCAAGCAAAGAGACACTTGCCATCAGGGGACCTAATATTGAATAAGCAAAAAAAAGCATTCTGAAATATACATAAATATTTACCATGCAAGATCATATACGTTATTATCGAAAATATCTGCCGCAACGCAAATCGGTTTGCTAAACTTGGTTACCCAAATGGAGATACTCCTGTCCTGGCTTCCTAATGCACAAATCGACGATACTGATTTTTCACCAGGTCCACTTCCTTCACTATCATCACTCATATAAAACATTTTCGGATTGAAACACTAGAATACTTATTAAAGATAGTAAAACAAACAATAACGACTTACGGTCACTTCAACTGGAAGCTTGTGCCCCACAAGCGATATGTCTGCATTCCAATCATCTCGACTTACGATCGCAGCAACGCATTTTATACTGTTGACAGCATTTGCTGCAGCAAAGTGACATCCATCTGGAGACCAACTGTTGTTATATGTCAGACTATGTATAGAATAATGTATACATTTTGTACTTGCCTTAATCTTCTAAACAATGTAGTTCCAGGAGCATTCACAAATGGGTTTTTGATATTTGTTTCTAATCCCCAATCGTATGTTCTCCATATTTTTACCATTTTATCGTCAGACTACATACAAGCGATGAGTCCAAATAATAATAAAGAAATGAAAAAAACTTACTTGAGACGCAAGGTATTTTCCTGCAGGATCCCAACTGATGCCTTTGACAAAACCTTCGTGTTTATCGATTTTCTTGATTTGTTCTATTTTCATTGATGAATGATTCATATATTTTGATACACATATAGAAGTATACTATCTTACCAAATGTTCTTCCGTCCCAGACAATGACATGTCCATCTACACCACAGGATGCTAAATACTTGTTATCTTTTGACCAAGCCAAATCCTGTACATCTATTAAATAGGAGAAGAAGTTAATGATTTAGTGTCTGTAATCTCTAAGTTCATACCAGATTCATGTCCTCTTAAATACTTTACAGGTTTCCATGTCTCATAATTAATCTCAGTGCTACCAAATATTGATGATACTTTTGCATTACTGATAGAGAAAAAGAATGAGTTGTATAATAGACAAAGATCGATTGTTATATGCTTACACGTCTTTTTCCCAAACAATGATAACATTATCATTATCAGAACCAGAAGCTAAATAATGACCGTCATGATTGGACCAGCGGACGCATAAAACGGCACCTATTTTGATGTGAGATCTTGATGATAATAAGCGTAAAAAGAAGAAGAAAAACATACCATTATGCATTGTCATTGTACAAAGCAATTTATTACAATTGGGGTTCTTTTCTGCTTCTTCATCGTAAATGGGTTCTGTATTCCAAATTCTAACTTTTCCATCTGGTAATAATAATAATAATAACAAAATAAGCAACATACGCGCGCGTGTGTAGTTGAATAATGATATTACCTAAACCGCCTGTTGCTAATCGCGTACCGTCAGGATGAACATGAATTGAATAAATACAAGGTTTCTTTCCTTTTGCTTCCTGTGTCTTGTCTGCTTAATGTAAATAATCGGGTTTATTTTTTCTTTTGAATAAAGAAGAAAATGGTTACCTGCATGGGAAATCCAGTCTGGTTTAAAAATGATCATGATGAATATATCAATTTATATGATTTGTAAAATGATCAAGGTTGGAGAGGACTCTCGTATTTATCACTAAAATATCACTCTAATATGTATATAATGCAAGTAACACACACTTTTACCGGAAATTAACCGCACACTGAGCCTTTTTTTGTCATTTGCTCGAACCGCGAGTCTCGGACCACAATTGTATGAGCTTACTGTTCCCCTTTTTCTCTCTTCTGATTTTTTCTTTCTCTCTCTCTCTCCTGATATTCATTTTTATAATTACAATAAACCCTCTTCTGAAAAGGATTAGGTATAGACGTGCCTTGAAAAAAAAAAAGAGAATAAAAGGCCAACTCATATAGTTTCTGTTCACTAACATTATGTTCCTATCTTGACGCTTATTAGAAAAATGGAAAACAACAAAATACAACTAGCTGCTTTTCCTGTCGTGCATCTTTACCCGTTGATTCACGTCATCATACCTGTCAAGCATGCAGAGAACGAGTAGCAGCATCTCGCCACAGACATCGTGCCGAAGATCGATAAGAAGAAGCTGGCGTTACTATTAGACCTAGAGGAAGACCAAGAACAGTCGAGTCTTCTGATGCTGAAAGTAGACCCAGAGGCAGATCCAGGGCAGAACCTGTTGCCTATATCTCGCAGCTTTCTCGCCTTCGCCCTTTGGTCCTTGGACATATCGACAAGGAATGCTCACACTGTCACGCCTTGTATTGGATCGATGAAAGGCAAGAAACATCATCTTTGAGCAATTCAAACTGGGAATTATGCTGCAATCAGGGATCAGTCCAGCCGCAGCTCTTGCCTGACCCACCTCAATACTTGAAGGACTTGCTTGCAAGTACAGACACTCAAGGAAGGCATTTTAAGGACAACCTTCACCAATATAACGCTGCCTTTGCGTTTACTTCCTTAGGCTGCAACATTGTCTCGGCTGAAGATCGTGCCAACAACAATAACAATAGAGATGGATTAAACGCCTTTCAGATTCATGGCGCACTTTGCCGCCGTCAAGGCCTCTTGACTCCAGTTGAAGGTAGTGAGCCCTCCTACGCCCAGCTGTATATCTTTGATCTTTTCTATGCCTTTGGAAGAAGACAAGCAAGAAACAGTAACCTTGATCCTGAGATTATTAAGGAGCTTTCAGCTATGCTTGCTCAATGTAATCCCTTTGTGCGTGTATATCGTCATCCACATGATATATTGAGCAACCATGAGAGCAGGAGCACCGTCAGTTATGGTAATGATCAAAGAGAAGACAGTGCGCCATACATCATCATCAGCTCATCAATGAGAATGCGTTTAATTGAAGGAAGCGATAGACGAACTCACAACCTTCCAACAATGGAGGAGATTGCTGCTGCTATCCCAATCGAGTATAGTGACAGAGGTTTCCGTGATATTGTTCTTACCTTGAGAAGCAATAGCAATCTTCGTCAAAACACTGGATTTGAGCAGCACTTCCAGCGTATCAGCCAGACGCATGCTGCATACGTGTATACGAATTGCGTACTGATATTTCATCATGGAACATATGGGCATCATTAGGGTTTGTGCTTCTTTTTTCACTTTACTTCTTCAATCACTGTTTCTGGTGCTTAGATGATGATTCATGACCACCGTGTGCCATTTTAGTATCCTTATCTATCACTTTTATAAAGAAAACTACTTTGAGGATCACAATAAGATGTACAGTGTGTCGAAAGTGGAGCGACTTTTCATTCCAACATTTTATTATTAAAGAAAATATGATTAATTAATAAAAATAATGTTGTCGATCGATAATTTAACATGGCAAGGCTATCCGCGGTTACTTTCCTTTTCCCTTTTTTCTTTACTTCAACATGAAGTGAAAGAAAGACAATGACCCTCCGCCTCCAAAGGCAAAGCGAAATAAAGGGAAAGGTATGTAAGCTATAAAGTCGATATGGCATATATTAAGCTCACATACGATGGGTCATATATGGAAGAACTCCTAGCCGAATAACGATTGTTTACGAATATTTATTGATAATGTTATGATGGAACAACAGAGTCGACTATTGCCACTAAGAAAATCTGTAAAAACCTATTAAGATCATTTCAAAACTCTAATATTTTTTGTACTGCTATAGCGCTTATCAAATCAGAGGCTCTGCGTTATCTCTCTGCAACCTTGCTACTGACTGAACCTGTTAACAAATCCGAATACGATTACCTGTTTGTGTTCACGAATGATCATTATACCTATTTGAAACGGCATTTAGCGCAGTTGATGCTACTGCCTACCAGGTGGAACGATGGATTAGTGGCTCTGGTCAATGAGGACCAGCAATTCGTCAAAGAAAAGGAGCTAAACACCTCCAAGGTCATATATTGTGGAAATTGAAGGATTAACGCTACAGTAAGTGTTGCCCCTTCTCTTTTATTTTCTGTGAAGTTAAGCAACCTTTAGACTTCATCGACATTGATAGCTTCAAGCTTTATCAAAATCATGCTATATCTAATACAATCCATATGTACGGATATGTACGCAAATCCTCAACGAAAGAAAGCCAAAAGAAAAGAATAGAACTGCTCCATGAAAATACTAATCGGCCAAAATAAACTGGATATTGCACCAAGGTGTTTGTCTATCCTATATCCAAAGCAGATCAGTCAACCTTATCTCGAGATATTATGGCTGCAGTGGTGATCAGCCAAGAAAGAATGTTTAGTTGCAAACAGCTTGCGTTGATTGCCCTATCTGTTGAAAATAAAACTTATGTCTATCCACAATGCAAAGAAATCTTGGAGCTCAGCTCTATTAATGACATGATCATAATCTTTGGGAATTTAGCCCTCGAAAACATCTTGCTTGGCACTGCAGAAAAAACCACTCTACCTCTCAAAGAGCTGAACAACAAGGCTGCCAAAGGATTCTACAGAAAATAAAATACCTGCATTGATGATTGTTACCGGTCTCTCTTAAATAGCATATTTATCTTGCCTTATATTTTATGTTTTTCTTCTTTAATTCATTGTAGTATGTTGTATTGCGTGTCGGATTTTGTACCCTTTACATTCGGAGTTCAATTATGATTCTTCCAATAAGGATCATAAAAGGTATGTTTCATAAAATAAGAGTGAATATATATTAAATCCTATCTTTTTGAGATACATGCAATTATTTGTTGTTGAACATGTAAAAGAAGAGGGGGACAAGTGTTTTGCATATCACTAAACATCCCTGTCAAATACACTGTCATTTTAGAGAGACAAGCAATAACCAAAAGAGGAATATGTTCGACTACGTACCATATATTACTTTATAAAGATTATTTCGATCACAAAACAAAAGTTGACCATGATTCGTAATTGTAACATTAGAGGCTTATTTAATCATTTGCATTAATGGATATTTTTTAAACCTTATGCAAACTTACAGTAACTATAGTAACAAAGTGTACTTAATTTTAAAGAAAACGGATGATAGTACATGAAAGAATCTCTATAATTTTTGTTTACGTATCGCCATTTCCCTCTTGAGGAGACGATAGTAAAACAACATACAGTGTCATCCGTGAGAACGAATACGTTGACAGACCACATGTAAGTGTATATCATCATTCTTTGACAGCCACTTTACTACATCAAGAGTTTTTTTTTTTTTTTGGTTGCTGGTCCATGAACAATACATACACATGTATTTCATAATGTGTTCATCACATAATCTATGTCTATCTTGAACCCAAAAAACAAGTTGAACGTTGTTTTGTATTACTATTATGCAGCCCAAAAGACAGATCACTTGACACTAGTGAACAGTTTTTCAGTTTTATTTTTACTACTAATGATACTATGTGAAAGCATTGACACAGTTTACTATTGTCATGATAAACATTATGTATCCATTAATAAAATATTATATTTTATTATAAAGAAAAACTACTATTAAAAATTCAGATAGAATAGCATTAAAAAATATTAAGTTGTAAATAGTAAGATGTGATTAATAAAGTAGCTTAGGACCATCCGTGCTTAAATGCAAGGCCACCAATGGCAAGAGTGACACCGTAAAAGATGATGTTAAAGACAAAACGGATAAAGTGATGCTTGACTGCAATTTCAGTGAATGCATTGACGGCAGTGAAGGCAAAGAAACTATTTTATCGTTATTTTTATCATCTCAAGCAAACATATTATATTATACTTACATCCAAGACAAGATCATGACAGAACGGGTAGCGCCAGATCCAAAAGTGTTGAGAGTTAATACGGACAAGAGCAAGAGCGAGTTTTCAAACAAGACTTGATGAGCTCTGCCTAAGCTATCAGCTATGGACGTATGCGCATTTCTCCATCGACCTGTTCCTTTTGTTCCCGCAGCATTATTAGCCGCTTCCGGATCGTCTACATTCGTAGTAGCAGGAGCAGCAGCTCTGGTGTTGGGATTGGTGTCATCACGACCAAAGGCATGACGAATAAAGTAGACAAGACCCCAGAGAGTCCAGAGGGTGAAGAAGGCAATCCAAGAGGATCGAACATAGTGGTTTGAAGCAAAGTTGTTTCCGGGAGCGTCCATTGATTGAATACGATTGAGAAAGTAAAACTAGAGAATAGTAAAGATGTAAAAAAAAAGAAAGGAAAAAAAGATGAGAATGGTGTCTTCTTTTATAAGCAAATTCCAAGAATAGCATTATTAATCAATCATCGATGTCATTCTACAAATGTTTGTAAGGATGATACTAATTGTACAATAGTGACAGAATAAATGCGCCAAAAAAAGGAATAATTAGCAGCATGAAAGCGGTTAATTACTACACTAACCAAACTCTTATTCTTTTGTGTACACGATGCAACGATAAGGAGAGGACGAATTATGTAATGCATGTACCATGATTGATAAATCGAGTCCATTACATAACAGTGATTCTATCAGAGCTTAAAATATCGCGTGTTAATCGAACAGTCGCAGGTTGAAATTTCACTTTTTCGTTTTTTGTACAATTTAGCTTGTTGCCTGGAGGATGTCAAAGAGTCTTTTACCAACTTATTAGAATCCAGAACGATGATAGCCATGGTTACTCTTCTATTTAACTGATGATCTCATTTATAAAAAAAAAATATACAACATAAACCAACAAGCGATGAGGAAGGAGCTTATAGACAAATGGTGAATGAGCTTTCTAGTAATGATTTTTTTATGATTCAAGGCTTGATTCAGCATGCATACTGTATCATTATAAAACCATAGAGTTGGCTGTGTGAATCATATGCTATTATGAGTAAAGAGTCGACTCGATCTCAGAGAACTGCAAATCATCAAACTTGTGCCTTCGTCTTGCTCTACCAGTTATAATTTCCGACTTTGACGAAAAAAAAAAAATAGTAGACCTTTGTAATGGAGGATTAACAAGCAGAACGTCCAACAATAGAGAGTAACCTATTGCGATCATAAAAATCCCTTACAGCCAATGTTATCCATATGGAATATACATTGCCACTTTGCTGATAAGAGGCCTATTATGTCCTTTCATTCTATTACATATCGCGATATTCGAAATGATTCGATACTAGTTGATAGATTGTTATCACCATTCAGAATATAATTATGTGATCACAAGTAACCTCTTTTGTCATACTTGTATCAAGTGTAACACAATAAGACGCATTTGAATAAATCTATATCAAGTATATGCATTTCGTCAAGATAATATAATGACAGAGTAATGCAATTTCTTATCGGTCTCGAATCCATTTACCTTTTTTTTAATGTCAGAAAAAGGGGGAAAGTGATTTGATGCGTTGTATATTAATGATTAAAGAAGACTTTTCATAACATGTATAGGCTTCAAAATATATAAGGATATTTGAAAGACAGTTGGCTCATAGTAAATAACCTTTCATCATTCTTACTTTCTTGGATTCGACCACGAGATCAAACCGACGCAAGGTTAACTGCAGTTACTTTTCCTTTTTTTTTTTTTCTTTTTTCTTTACTTCAACATGGAGCGAAAGATGACGACCCTCCACCCTCAAAGGCAAAGCACAACAAAGGGAAAGATATGTAGGATATAAAGTTGATATGACATCAAGGGTTCATTAGCCGCTGATTATGGACTCTCTTCTCTGTTTGCACAAATGCAAACAAATTTATTCAAAAACACATCTTTCGAAGCAAGTGATGATGACTTTCAAGAAACACCATTACTTATAAAAAGTAAAGATAACATCTATTAGTTCCATCTGTTTTATAACAGATTGTTGCAATAGACAAGAATACTCAAACTATTTTTAATGCTTCTAAAGAAGATATACCTGTTCCTGATCCTTCAAATGTTGTTACCAGTGACCAGACATTTATGCATGTAGTTAACAATGATACCAGTATTGAAGCTTTATTGCATGCTCCTATTCCTTCCTCTAGCTGTACATTTACTTCGACTAAAGCCACTAAGAAATATAAAAGCAAGGTTGTTAAGACGGAAGTACTTAAAAAGAAGAAAGAAAAGAACAAGACATTAAATAATGAGCAAAAGCAGGTTCGATCTCTTTCTTGTGATGGAACCGATCACTCTCGCTCCTCCAGCAAGTTATGCCCTATGTATAGATCAAAAGCGAAACTTCCAAATCCCGAAGGTTACCGTTATGGAATATTATTGTTTTAGGTTGATGATTGCCCACAGCTGGACATCTTCTTCACTTATTTGAAACTCCATTTCACCAATATATCCTTAACATGTACGCCAAAATGGAGCAGAACAGACTATCAAACCATAGTGTATTAAACCATGGTGACGGTCAAAAAAATAAGCGCTGCCGCCCTAGTTAATTTCTTTAAGCAACAAACCCTGCACTGCTATCAATGTCAGACGACAGCTTTTTATTACAAAAGATTGAGTACAAGCGGCCATTCGGTCATTACTACTAATCTTAAAGAAGCGATAGTAATAAGCAAAAGAAAAAAAATACTCAGGGACCAATGTGAACAAAAAAGAAAGAAATGTGAAGGGCTATCGATGTCATTGGCTGCTTTTAAACCAAAGCCTCTTTTTTGCTCATTATCTCTTTCTTCAACTTTCAGATACAAGATTTTAAAAGCGCGATCTAAAGGCCACTGGTCACATCCCTTCGTCTTTACCCCCCTTTTTTCTCCAGAGTCCGACTGCTATTTTCAATTGACGGTGGAACCACTGTACCTATGCCATTCTTTTCAAAGGACACTTTCCGTGAATATGTTAGCCATTGCAAAAATGACCAAGATTTTTTGAACGGCTGGGAGTTGTATGAGCGTAACCCAGAATTTATGGTCTATCGAAAGCCTGCTCATGGGAAAAGCGATAAACTATTTCAGTATAGAGCGATTGGAGGATGGAATGAGGTGAAGCCAACAACATTAGCTCAAGTCTATCTTGATCTCGACTTTAGAAAGCAATGGGATAAACATATGTTGGGTTACCAATACTTTGACTACAATGGCAATAAAGCCATTCACTTTGAAATCAAATACCCTTGGCCACTTTCCAATCGTGATTACGCTTATGTTATGGAACAGCAGTTGGTGCAAGACGAAAATGATATAGTGCACATTGTTATCTTGGGCGAGTCATTGCCTGTAGACAGCTTTCCTTGTAGTAAAGGAACGATTCGTATTGACACTTATATGCAAAATATATGTATCTCTCCTAATAAAAATGGTCATGGGTGTCTTATCTTTATGGACTATTTTGATGATCCAAAGGTAAATATAATATCACGAATACAGAAAAGAAAAGTAACCTTTTTTTTTTCTTAGGGAAGCATACCAAAGTCGGTTATTAACTGGGCTGCAAAGACTGCTGTACCAGCCTTTGTTAATAGTTTAAAGAATGTTTGCTTAGAGTATCAGCGAGAACATCCTGGGGACATTTCTCTTGATACGTCCGATATTATAAAATTGTAAATAACATAGATGAAAACAAGGCAGTGCCAAGTTTGACAATAAAGTATGTGCATCTTTTATACTTTTGATGATTCACATTATACAATTCTTCCTTGTTAACAAGGCTTCATTTATACCATGCCATCTTCGGTTTAATAAAAAAAAAAAAAAGGGGGGGAGTTTATGCACTTTAGACAAAAGGGTGATGTGACGTTGAATATCAACAAACTGAAAGTTGATCTTTGTTTTTTTTCTTTTTTTTATATTAAATAACCATGGCTGCGAACGAGGCTGACGTTTTATCAGAGACGGAATCAATACAAGAGGCCATTATTCACTCTCTTTCTGACAACAATCATCATAACGAAGAACAGGATCACTCTGATAGCGACATTCTTGATTTGACAGCAGAAGAAATGGCTTTCATAAATGATTACAACGACACTCATAGCCGCAGCAATAGTAATCAAACAGTCCAGGGCAGCTCTTCTCTAGACGATGATGTTTATGCATTCTTTGTTGAAGCCGGCCTTGAGAATCCTGATGAATTACGTGCGCTAGGTATCGACATTGAGACGATTCGTGCTCAAAAGGAGCTGGAAGAAAGAATTGAACAGGAAACCAAGAGAGATCTCGAAATGGCCAGATTGATGCAACAAACTTATGAACGTGAATTACAACAGCCTTCAGGTTCGCAAACACCGGTTCCGACGCCTCCACAGACCACGTTGAAGAGAGAAAATGAAGCGACTGAAGTAGGAGACAAGAATAAACGAGCCAGAAGGGAGAATATAATTGAATTGGATGATGAAGATGATAATACTTACCTTATTGACCTTACAGAGGAAAATGAATTGAATGGAATCATTCCTTTGGACGATGAATCGGATGAAGAAGTTGTTGATTATCTTAGTCATGTGCCTTGGATGAGATACAGTCCTGGCGCTTCTAGCTCTGCAGCAGCTCAAAGAAGAAAAAACAAGGAAGCACATCGTCCGATAGCGTCTAGATGTGGTGCATCCAGTTTTAATATAGAGACTGGTGCGTTGAACTCTTCTAGTTTTATACCATCTCCCGCTCTAAGTGCTGGTGCCTTGCGTGGTTCGCATCGCATAGACCATATGTCTGCCATTATCGATCGTATACGTGAACAACAGCTGTCTACGCCTCCTCTTCCCGGTGCACGCTCCTCTGCTATATCGCCTGAGCAGGCTGAAAGAGAACTACGTACCTTGTTGCAAAACATAACAGATGATGAACCACCACCACCAGAAAACAGAGCAGGAACCCCCGATCGAATGAGTATCAACTTGCTCGAACATCAGAAAATCGGCTTACAATGTATGTACAAGATGGAAACATCCAACAACCGCGGAGGTATTCTGGCTGATGACATGGGTCTTGGAAAGGTAAATCTATCATAAAACACCAAAGTTCTTACAACTCACTTGCCTTTTGTTAGACAATACAAGCATTGGCTATCATTTGCCGTAATCCCTGTGAGAATCCTACACCAGTTGATCCGAAAAACATATCGAAAAGAATGGTCGATGTTACTGGTGAGCTCAACCTGAAGGCCACTTTGATTGTCTGCCCTGTGTCTTTAATTGATCAGTGGCGTAGAGAGATCGAATCAAAGACAGAGCCAAAACTTGATGTTCTTTTATACTATGGCCCTGGAAGAACTAAAAACCCTTATGCACTTGCAAACTATGATGGTAACGATACCACAGAATATATTATAATTCATCTAACTTTTTTAAATAGTTATCATCACTTCCTATGCAGTAGCCGCATCTGATTTTAATGAAAGACTCAAAGGTCCACTTTCTAAAGTCAAGCTTCATAGAGTCATTCTAGACGAAGCACATACAATCAAAAACAAAGGAACTCTAGCCGCTCGTGGATGGTAAGTTTTTTATTATTTCACCAAGGCAACGATTAAACCCATGATATAGTTGCCAATTAGAGAGCACTTACAGATGGTGTATGACAGCAACTCCTATTCAAAACAAGGTAGATGAACTCTATTCCCTAATCAAATTTCTGCGTATTCGTCCTTTCTGTGAGTGGGACGAATTTAGAGATACGATCATCAAACCGATGCGCTCGGGTAATGCTAACAAGGGTATCAGAGTCGCTCATGTGTTAATGAAGGCGATCTCACTGCGACGCTCAAAGAAGGCGGTGATTGATGGACGACCGATCCTGGATCTTCCTGAAAGGAATGTTCACATGACCTATGTCGATTTCTCGCCTGATGAGCGTACTCACTATGACTTTGTGAACGCCAGGGCTCAAGCAAGATTCACACGATATATGCAAGCAGGCACAGTCATGAAGAACTACTCTTCCATCCTCGTGCTTCTGCTACGTCTTAGACAGGCCTGTTTGCATCCCAGTTTGACTGTAGAAGAAGGAACTGCTGCCGAGAAGGTCAGGCATGGTGAACGCACTGAACTTGCTAAAAAAATGAAGCCGGAAGTGGTCAGGCGTTTGTTAAGCGATGCTATGTCGTTAAAAGAAATTGAATGCCCCATCTGTATGGACATTGCTGCTGATGCAGAAATTATGCAATGTGGTCACATCCTCTGTAAAGAGTGCTTTGACAGTAAGTAAATATACACAATATCTGTTGAATGATTTTCTAAACTGCTTCTTAGATTATTGGAACAATCAGGATGGAAACATGAAGCGTTGTCCTCAGTGTCGTGGTCCTATTGACAGACAGATGTTAGTTGATGTTGAATCGTTCTTGAAGGTACATGCACCTGATCTTATCAAAGAAGCAGAAGAAGTTGTTCCTGAACCGGAAGTGGCCAAAGCTGCCGAGTTTATCTCGAGTGCCAAGATTGACAAGATGTTGGAGATTCTTGAACAGACAGCTCAAGAGACAAATAATCAAGACAAGACGATCATCTTTTCTCAATTTACTGGCATGCTTGATATCATTGAAAAGCCTTTGAAAGAGAAGGGATACCGGTTCTTGAGATATGATGGCTCTATGGACGTACGACATCGATCCAATACAGTCAACAAATTCTTTGATGACCCAGAGATCAAGATCCTGATCGTGTCTACCAAATGTGGATCCTTGGGACTTAACTTGACCTGTGCAAATCGTGTTATCCTCCTTGATCTCTGGTGGAATCCAGCCATTGAGAATCAAGCTATTGATCGTGTGCATCGTATTGGACAGACCAAGCCTGTGGATGTACATCGTATCTTTGTCAAGGACACAGTAGAAGATCGTATTCTGGCACTACAGCAGAAAAAACAGGTACGTATACACAAAAAACGTAATACAAAAGGATACAAATGACTGACTATGACATTAGGACATTGCAGACGGCGTTTTAGGTGAAGGATCAAGAACATCATTGAATAGATTAGGTCTTAACGAGTTGATTTACCTATTTCGTGGTGGCGATATTCCCGGAGAGGACGAATAAAGAGAACAAAAGAGAAGATGATGAAAATAACTTCTATTTGTATATATTTTCTTATACCCCCCCTCCCTCTCCCCCTCTTTCTCTCTTTCTCTTAAAATTAATAAAATATCAACAGCTTTTTTTGATTAGTTTTCATATTGATTTGATCAACCATAGCTTACAAGTATCCAAGTATTCATACAAGAAACGCCGCCTTTATTGAATAACTAAATGCGAACAAGTACAGTCTCTTTACCATTCAAAATATACCTATGTCCACTTGATTGACAAAGTTAAGGTACGACTGCATTCTATGTCTTTAATCATAAGTTGTTGTCCTTTTACAGCAGCACGAATATTGTTCAAAGCTTAGCGCACGAAACCATAATAAAAATCAAAAAAAAAAAAAAAACTAATTTCAGTGTAATTTTTTTAATCAAAAGTTATTCAGGTCTCATTTGCAACGAGGTCATATTCGACTCCAAGCAAGCCCTGTCCTCTTCTTGCAATCTTTCATCAGCACCATTCACTTTGATTTCTCCACTGCTTAACACTTGATTATTGCTCATAAAGTAATTCGTTCATTGTTTTGAGAATTTTGACTTCTTTTTGTTTGACTCCTCCCCACTTTAAACAAACCCCAAGACTTCTGGCATCTTTGCCTCGGAATAATCCAAAAAGGAAACGGGAACAAAACCAGAAAGCTATACGCCTTTTTTCCTCCTCAGTGGTAAAATCCTCCAAAACCCATCTATCAACTTTGTCGTTAAACATTATCAACAACAACAACAACCACAAACAATAAAGGGTAATGCCTATGTTGATGCAGACTCTGGCGAAGTGTCAGTCGCAAACGTTCATTCCTTCTGAACTTCACTAGAGAATTCCGGTTAATACATGATCATAACACTTAAAATTAATCTTTACAATTCGATGTTCAGTGCTTCCAAGAATACGGCGCTTCTGGCACCGAGCTGATTCTTTGGAATGCGGCAGGACCGACAGAAAGTTTTTGGCATGGTGTTTAAAAGCCAAATAAGTTGATGTCTTGCGAATTTAAGTTCTTTGTTGAAAAGAAAAGATGGATATTATTAAAAGAAAGTGCATGTGAGTTTTATAGGGAGATTAATGTTGTCAGTGTGATATAACTCGGAAAATTAGAAAGTACAAGTAGATGGAATAAGGCTCTTTGTGATCATTTATGAAAGAGATTCATGCCAAAGAAATTGATCTTTATGCAAGAATAAAAGTTGTCAACTAATTACACTTAGTGACTTATATTATATGACGCGTTATCAAACATTAATACAGACTACAGATACCATGAATCAGCGTCGTGAGCCTGATAGGAGGTATTGTGTTAAGATGACTTTGCCTTGTGTACGAAATATATTGTTTATTTGACGACAAAGAATGCAAATTTATTTAATATAAAACTATATGCTGTGCTATCAAGAGTCAAATCAGCCAAGTCGATTTCAAAAGAACTAACAAAAGGATTAGATTATTAAATTCAGCATTAGTAAGCCTCAGATATAAGAACTTTACTGTTTATTGTCAATACAATTTGATTGGCTACTTTGTATTTTCAGTAACAAAGGAGAAACGACTGTTTCTGCCTCTCTTTATATGAATATAAATTTACAATGCAGCTATAATTTTTTATTGGTTCGTTTTTCTCTAGGATTGACGTAATTGGAGAATAATTCAATGACCGTAAGTTTCAGGAAAATTCGCTCTCCCTTTCTCTCCTTCTTTCCTGATTACGACTCACCAGTCACGAGAGGGCTTTTTGTTGACTACTACGCACACACATTCACAGACACACACACACAGCCTGATTTTTCTTTATCTTTTTTTTTTTTTTTCTTTCTCTTCTTTTTTTTCTCTCTTTATTTTATAGTTCAACACAATGTCTACACCCACTAGAAGACGACTCATGCGTGATTTCAAAGGAATTCAAAGTGACCCACCAGGTATATAATAATAGTAGTAGTAGTAGTATATACATAGTGTACTTATATAAATATATATATATATATATATAGCTGGTGTATCAGGTTAGAAACTATTTCATATAGATTGACTTCATCAGAGTTCATCTCTTTTAACATCTATTCTTTTTCTAGGTGCTCCTTGTCCAGACAATATTATGATGTGGAATGCCGTCATCTTTGGCCCAGGTAAAATAAATAATATTAAATTATTCTAAATTTAACCTTTTATTATAGCTGATACTCCTTTTGAGGATGGCACATTTAAATTAGTATTACAATTTGATGAAACATATGTAAGTTATTTAAATACATGATCCTCCATAAGCTCACATCTATTGTAGCCAAACAAACCACCTCAAGTCAAGTTTGTTTCGAAAATGTTTCATCCCAACGTATATGCAAATGGAGAACTCTGTCTCGATATTCTTCAAAACCGCTGGAGTCCAACTTATGATGTAGCTGCCATCTTGACTAGTATTCAATCACTCTTTAATGATCCCAATCCCAACTCTCCAGCTAATGCAGAAGCCGCTAATCTTTATCGAGAGAACAGAAAGGAATATGTACGAAGAGTTCGAGAAACGGTTGAACAATCATGGGAATAATTAAATATGAAAATAAAACCAAAAAAATAAAAAAATAAAAAATAAAACTAAATAATCAAAAGGAGTCTTGACATCAAATACATGTAGAAGATATTGCATAAATGATCTCTTTTAAAATAAAACATTATTTAAAAAACAGATACATCTTTAACTGACTTGTTTCATCAGAGTTTATCTTCTCTCACACAATATGACACTAACAGATGGATTATAATAGATTATGAGAGAATGGGTAAACTTCAATATCCTTCATCAACCATTCCTTGATGTCAGAAAGGATCAACAACCAATACGTGACCAAATACAAACGAGTTGGTGCTTTGACAAATGCGATCAAACATTTGCAAAAAACTATCAAGCAGAGCCGTGCGGAAGACCGGCCTCACTTGTCTTATGCATTCGCTCACGACACACAATGATCACAGGCAGGATGTGCTCTTCCATCACCCCATGATATTTTTGAGTGAAAACAGCCCCTATCAACAAAGAAGTCAGTCGCCCAAAGATAAACGTCTATAACAGAGAAACGTCCTGATCACAGCTGTGTTCATTTGCGAGTACTCTTCTCTAAGGAAACACATTGACGTACGCAATCATGCCTTGGAAAAGTCTTGACGGTATCCTGATTACTATCAGCTTCGTATCCGATAAGTGATCTTTGATGTATCGGCTAAGACCTCCAATGACATGAAGGTGCATTCGTACATCCTATATTCATTGATTAATCGTTTGGCAATTACTGGATCAACAAATGATACAATTTCAAAAACAGATCTGCTTTCTCGATATCGATTGGAGATCAACAGTAACCCTTCTCTCATAGACCTCTCTCGTATTCATCATATACAAAACTAAAACATGTTCAACTCTCCTTTGAAGCTCTCAGTGATACATCTGTATATGCGTACAAGCTACTCGAATCACGGCAACATCTTTATACAGGACAAAATAAATTCAAATGAGAAAAAAAAGAGGGAGGCATCCCATTTATTGAGCAGACAAGATATCAGAATCACCAGCATCAGTGATAGAAAGAACGCTGGTACGGAAAAGCTTACCACAAGCAGTACCAAGATCAATGTTGTTACCGTTGTAGTGATGAACACCAGTCTTGGACAACATGGCATAGTATTCGATTTCAGACTTGCGAAGAGGAGGGCAGTTACCGGCAATGATGATCAATTTGGCTATAGACAAACAGAGTGTCAGTCACTGGTTGGGGGGACATTCTCAGCCCTAAACAGGGGGAAACGGGCAAGACTGTTGAATAAAAAAGACTACTTTTTTTATTGGGCTCCTGCCCCCCAGTTACAAAGGCGTAGTCTATACTTTACCTTTTCCTTGACGGATAGTCTTCAAGGTAGACTTGTATCCGAGGGTGTATTTACCGGATTTGGTAACAAGTTGAAGACGAGAGTTGATGGATTCAGCGTTCTTCTTGGACTTGACGGGAGCCATTGTTTAAATAAAAGTAAAAGAAAGAGAAAGAAAAAATTTTAAATTGAATATATCAAAATACACACACGACTGAGCTGTGTTCAGAAAACGAGTCATTTAAGCCACTGTGACCCCTCTTTTTTATTATTACGATTTATTCAATCTGCATATTATCTTGGCTATTATTCTTTTCATTTGTTTTGTCTTCCTTAGCTTCTTCTTGTTGTTGCTGTTGTTGTTCTTCTTGTAAGTTATTTTCGCCTTTGAGGTTTTCGATTTTATTATCAATCAAGTTATGAAGAGCGATGACAGCACGAATCATGCTTGACAAGTATATTAACAGCAATTGATCATTTGTCTTTGTGCTAAATGATTTGACCATCTCTTGATTTTCCAAGTTGGGCAGCAAATTAAACATGTCTTGAAGGTTATAAATGATTTGATGATTGACAGGCAGCTTTCCACTCACTACTTTTTGAAGATAATTACGGATCTCTTCAAGTCGACCTTGCAATCCGCCTAGTGATCCTAACTGAGTGGAAATACGTGTGGATAGTGTACCAACTGCATTATCCTTGATATCTCTTAATAAATGCTCAACACCAATCTCTTCAGCTTCCTCAGCTACAATTTCCGATGGAACATGCATGAATGTCTTGGTAGTTGTCGTACCATCCTATAAATAATAACAGTGTCAGACATGAATCTAAATTATGTATATTCTACAACATACATCCTTGATTTCTTCAATAGCAAAGTAAGCATCTGTTGGTATTTCTTCATCACTGGGCTTTACATCGATAATCACGAGCACAGGGTTAGGTGTATATCTTTTGAAGAGTTCATTGATTTCCAAATCAGAAGAACGAAGCTTAGGTCCACTATGATACCATCCGATTAATTTTTCCTTTGCTACATAATGTATTAAGCTCATGTTTCGTTTGTTATCTCTTTTGTTAGGTTCCTTACCGTTTACTTTTTTGAACATATCGTTCATTGCTTCAACATAATTATGATCCAAGAACCAAACAGAAGGGTCTTTTTCATCTTCCTCAAAGGGAACTACACATATGGAATTGCATAAGTGAACATTTAAAGTTCAAATATTTCTTAATTACCTGCAAAACTGTTTGAAATGTTTACAGTCTTTCCTTTGTTTTGACCAAGCAACACACCAACAACACGCTTTTTTGTATCTTTGGCGACTCGGTTGTAGTGATCAGTCGCTGAAAGTAAGACGAGAGGATGAACGTGAGCTGTGATGGAGGGTTGAACTGTTGTAGGCATGATTATATTTTGGGTTCTGGAGAAAAGAAAAATAAAGGGCGAATAGTTGATACAGCAAAGAGTAATACGCGTAATTATTCAAATTAAACTTCAGCAATGACATCACAGAAGTTGGATGCAAGTCACGTCGAATGACAGTCAGTTCCTGAATTGTCTCAAACAATTTCTTTTACTTGTTTACAATATTCATGTTGTCAAGAGGATGAGTCGCACTTTCCTATCAATGGTAATGATGGCATGGCCAGAGTCATCCAAAAAGAGGGCTGGGATAAGAAAAATGAGAGAACATTGACGACGATCTCGTTACATGATGAGTAGAAAGTATGCATGATCAACACGAAGCAGTCATCATGAACAAAGGTAGCCAAGCCAAGTATTAAATAACATACATGAGCTATTGCTAAGGAAAGTCAGAAGCGCTAGAGTATTACATTAATTGATATTTAGCGAAACAATCCGATTTTTAAATGTCGTCATCAGATTTAATGTCCGGCTTTAGGCACACTGCTCAAGTTTTTTTTTTTTTGTTTTTCTTTTTATTTCAAGCATGTCCAACTATAATTACAGCTACATAATAAAAGTACCGAAAGATACAAGTAAACTCTTTACTCGAACATAACTAACCTTACTCTCATTTATTCTAGTACATCATTATTGGTGATACAGGTAAAATATACTTTCTAAAGTGCTCTCATACACTTAAAAGGGGCTACTAATACTGAATGCTATTAGGTGTTGGAAAAGTGAGTAGAAAGAAAAAGATAGAAAATAAGGTTAAAGAGTGTCTTTACCATTCTTACAAAAGCAAACACGCATAGTCTTGCATCCTATTACAGTTTACCGATAAACGATTTATGCCAGCTCATGATTTAACTATTGGGTAACCAAAAAGAAAGAGAGAAACGATGTATATAAAATAACACTGTATTAGCGTTGGCTTTGGTACACGTTTCATTACAGTGAATGATCAACAGACAAAATTACAAATTTGGGATACAGTAATACATACTATTTATATACATAAACACAAATAAGACTTACATATTTATTTTAAAGGCAGGACAAGAGTCATTTAGATCAATCACACGAAGCTATTATCGAGGAGCAGCAGGTGCCTTACTAGTGTATGATATTACTAGAAGAGAAACATTTGAACATCTGTCGGTTTGGTTAGAAGACGTTCGTCAGCACGCCAACCCCAACACGGTGATCATGTTGATCGGCAACAAAAGCGACTTGGAAAGCAAGAGACAAGTACCACGAGAAGAAGCAGAGAGATTTGCACAAGAGAACGGTTTATTCTTTTTGGAAACATCAGCTAAAACTGCTAATAATATAGAAGAAGCTTTCGTCAAAACTGCAGAAGAGATTCAAAGAAAGATTCAGGATGGAACAATCGATTTAACCAGTGAAGTAAGTTGTGCGTGTAGATAGTTAACTTTAGTACTAATATATACAATATAGTCAAATGGTGTAAAATTGGCTCTTCCACAAGGTGGATCGTCTTTGCCTTCAGCAAACACTTCTTCAAGTAGTAATGGTTGCTGTTAACATGTATACATGACTCATGTATATATGAATGTATACCTCTCCTATCTCTTTTTCTCTCTTATAACTTTATTATAATTTCATATAAATTGTAGTCAACTTTTTCTTTCTTTTTCTTTTCTTCTTTTGTGTTAATGTCTACCTTGGATTGGCTTAATGATGATAACATTGTGCCAGAGCTATATACAGATGATTCAAGTGGTGTACCCAATAACTCTACAGTTCATAAACCTCGTGAAGCATTAATGCAGGATATTGAACAAACCATTATGCAAGTGATTGAATCTGTATCCATTGGTCAACCTATTAAGGTTCCATTAAGTGTTAGGAAACTACCTTCAAGAGTGTACGTAAATTATATTGATCGCATCTATCATAATAACTATTTGTTTAGTAAAAGAAAAACGGCCAATCATGATCAGCAAACGAATAGAGAAGAGCAAACTAGTATTGATAATCAGATTAGGACATTGAGTCTATCTACTGGCTCATCTGCCAAGACTTTAGCTCGTTACTTTTCCGTATTGCAAATGATATACGAAGCAATAGCCCATAGGATAATAATTACGAAACGAGATATGTACTATAGGGATGTAGGTCTATTTGTGACTCAAAGTGTAGTAGATACTGTAAGTCTTAATCTTTATCAAAGAGCGAATGATGACATAACATTTAACAGATTGTGGACGACATAGCTTGTCATTATAATGTACCAAGATCTTCTTTAAATGTGGTAAGTAGTTCATGTTATCTTTAGAAAAGAAAAAAAAACAAGTCCCTATAGAGTGCCTCCTCGAAGGGTTTAATCTTTGGTCCTATTGTCATCAAACTAAAGAATAACAAAATATTGGACTGTATGACACATATGCCAACATTGAATTGCCATGATGAGCAGGTATATTCGACTCAAGATGTCATCTATAACAACACTAAAAGACCTCATACGTTAGGGAATATTGATACCTCCTGTGAATCAGATAGCAGAGATAAAATGTAAAGCAAGATGTATAATAGTTATTGAAAAAGAGGTATCTTGCATACCCAAAGAAGGGTATTTATGTCCTTTGTTTACACGCTCTAAAATATATGAAAAATAGGCTACATTTCGCCATTTAGTTTCCATTGGTTTCTGCCAGACTTTACCTCAAAGTTGCATTCTTGTCACTGTAAGAAAAAAGAATAAGGAAAAGCAATGGCCATTTCATATATTACTTTAATAGGGAAAAGGCTATCCTGATTTACTCACCAGACAGTTTGTAAAGCACTTTTCAATACAGTATAGTCGACTGCCAATATTGGCATTAATGGATAATGATCCACATGGCCTGGATATTTATGCTACCTATAAATGGGGAGCAAGAGTACGTTTAAAGGGTGTCATGGCCCCCATATGACTTATACTCTCATTAGGCACTTGCATTTGATGTATCAAATCTAGCAGTACAGTCTATACAATTAATTGGATTGACTTGTCAAGATAGAATAGAGTATGCATAAAGAAAATTTACACACACAATTAACATCATTATGTAGCTTTAATATTCCATCAGAATATCTCATCCCATTAACTGAAAGAGACAAAGCAAAATGCTTATGTATGGTTAGAACATTTGATGCAAGCGAAACCCCAGGTGCAAGTCAAATGCGAGAAAGAGGATGGAAGGATATTGGCATGCAAGTAACAAGTCAGTCCCATCGCGACTATATGTAAATAGGCATATGACATCAATGAAGACCTTGCTCATCTTTTTTTTAAAAATTAGAAAAGAAGTTTTTGAACTATTAAGAACAGACTATAAATGTGAGCTTCAAGCACTCTATGCTGTAGGCCCTTATGGCTTAAGTCATTTCTTAATGAAAAAGTTACCTGAATACATATAAAGCTTATTATGCGTAATATGTGATCAATAAAGCTTTTTTTTTTTCCCTTTATCCGATCGGATACATCAGATTCATTTTGGTTTATGAGCACCTTTTAAGTCTCTAATCAACAGTATCCCCTTTGAACGTTTCAAACAATGTTTTATCATATTAATAGTCATAGAAGCCTATAACAAGCGCGTTTATATGCGATGACTATAAATATGACTAGTATACCAGTGTCTATCCTTAGAAAAAGGCAATAGCCTCCTAAAGCCCTGGGTTAAAAAGCAAAACTAACAATGCTCCGCTTCAACCTGGGAATATAAATATTCCCAGACTTCTTTCAACGCATAGCCTCTAGAGCTATGCAGCAAGTGGATCCCCCTTCTAATCCATTAAGCAGGGCAAAACCTTACTTAGGGAGAGAAAAAAAAAGAAAATCCCTCCTTTTTATAGTTTTTCACGGATATAACATTGTACATAATTAAGAGGACATCATTTAATATTTTTAAATTTAGCGATGTGTATTGTGGTGCTTGAAGTTCTCATAAGCATTACATGAAGAGAGAATAGTTTTATCTTTTATTTGACACTTGTTATGGTTTTAGCAGTTATTGAATGAAAGTAAAAGTGAGACTTAAAATGAAAAATTGTACTTTGACAAAAGGAAAAAGAAATAAAATGTCTTTATACGCTTTTATTGGAATGGCTGTTCTTCGACTATCTTTTTTTCCTCCTTTACAAAAACGCTTTCTATAACGCCACAGACTTTTTTTTTGAATTCTCTTGTTATTCATGTCAACTCCATTCTATGATCATGAAAATAGACAAGTAAAGAAAAAGGGTTACAAACTCATTACTTTCCCTCACAGCCAACCAAGTCAGACTTGTAAGCCACTACAGGAGCCAAGTCACGATTTTTAGCATTTAAAAGTCTACGCTGCTTATTATTCACATTATCATAAACGCTAAACAAAATGGCAATTAAGGAAGAAAATACAACTGCTGCTAGAGGAGATCAAGAAGAACACATGGATGTTGATTCCGCTTCAGAAGTTGAAGAAATGGAAGAAGAAGCCTCTGAAGAAGAAGTAGAAGAAGAACCTGACGTTGCTGCTGCTGCTGATAAATTAGAGATTGTAAGAACGAACTGATGAACCAATTCTTCTAGTATAACTTACACATATTTATAGGTGGGAGCTCATGGTGACCCAACCGCTTTGACATTTTGCTTTAAAGAAGAAGATCATACCCTCGGCAATTCACTAAGACACATTGTAAACAAAAAGTAACAACATACACATACACATATATACATGTACATATGCTTATTCAACCTCTATTTTCTCTAATTGATAACAGTCCTAACGTTGACTTTTGCGGTTATTCTCTTCCTCACCCTTCAGAAGCCAAAATGCATTTCCGTATTCAGACTACAGGTAAGTCGGATCGATTAATTAAAGGGTCAAAAGAAGAGACGGCTAAAGAGCCACACTTTTTTATTTTTAGACAAGACAACAGCCATTGATGCTTTAAAAACTGGTCTTCAAAATCTGTATGATGTGGTTGCCCATGTACGTAGCGCATATGCAGAAGACTTGGCAAAGAAAGAATATGTTGAATTTGAAGAAACTGCATAATTAGAATAAAATAATACATGTACACATTAACTAGAAGACTAATGAATAAAGAACAACGTCTTATTCACTTTATACTTACCGAGGCGTTAAGGAATGCACTGCCATTATGGACAGCGCATTAAATCCAGGGAGTACCGTTAATCTTTTGAAGGTCTTTTGAAGGGGGGGAGGACTTTCATTGTCATGTTTTGATTTGTAAACAAAGATATCATATATATTTAATGCACTGTTCACATCGCAATTTCAAGCCGTATCACAAGATTCACACTTGAGAGACAGAGTGCACTCTTCGCTTTGATCCAGTAATTGAGATGTTATTTAATTGTTTGGATTTACACTTGTTACATATCTGACTCGTTAAGTACTCGTCAACCGAAACAAATTAGGTCCCCCTTCTTGGATTGTTTGCATTTTCGTTTGATTTCTTCAGTAATTCGTTTTGTAGGTGCAGCTCTTTTTTCTCTCATACTTGAACAAAAAGAACCATTTCCGAACGCAATGATTCGCTTCCGTTGAGAGGAGGAAGGAAGGTCAGTAAGAAGTAGAGGTACATGTTTGCTTTTGTTTGGGGTTTGATTTTTAGCGCCAACTGTACTTGATGTGCCATACTTTTTGCTGTTGTCAAAGAGTCTTTTAACGATTTCTTGAGTTCCTTTTTGCTTGTTGATATACGTTTTGAACTTTAACTTTTGAGACCTATGCCATACATAGCGTTATTAAAATACACACCATGCAAGAGAACGACATACCATTTATTTTGACAGTAGTAGTTGTGAATTCTTTGATAGCTTTGTAGACGTGTAGAGGCAGCTAGTAAAAATGAGGTCAAGTTTGCAGTTTTTAAAGTAGGTAATTCACTAATATACTTAATTTCGTCTAAATGGCACTCTTGATGTTCTTTTCGTCTTCTTGTAGCAAGATTGTAACCACATAAATGATAGTACATAGATGGTTTCATAAAAGTAAAGCTTATTTATAATAGAGAGCGTAAAATTTAATAGTATTATTCGTAAAGATTTATATATTGAGAAGAATGGCATAGCCATAAATAATTCATAATTGTGAGCATAGGTTTGTTTGATGGTCATATGGTATGTAGCATAGGTAAGCGTATTAGGAAAGTAATAACTCTGGATAGACAACATTGGTCGTTGCATTTGAGCCTTCTGACAGAAGGACTGAGATGCCAGAAAGAGAAGTGGCTCGTGATAATGCAACATATAATTTTCCATGCATAAATGATGGTTGTCTTCGATCGACGCCCACATATTTTAATGATTGTCCTTGTGGTTTGTTAATTGTCATAGCAAAGCATAGTTTTACAAGAAATTGCTTCCTTGTTAACATAAATGGCATATCGCCTTCTTGCGATGAAAGAGTGAATCGTGGAATGGTTTCAGTCGGGGCATCGGGCTTGTGCGCTAAGCGGACACGGAGCAGATATTGGCTAGTATGCACCACGATTAACCGGGCTCCATTACAAAGATCTCTTGCTGGATCAATGTTCCTTAATAGCATTATAGGTGCACCAACTTTGAGCTCAAGCTTAGATGGAGGTAAGCATGTGGGATTCAAGCTGTGCAAATATTCTGCTGGGACACTATGTAAGCTATCAGCTTCGTTAATGTCAGCAGAGTCCGTGGAGAGAAGCGTAACCTTTTCACTATGCATTTTATCGAGGATAACCTCGTTTATTCTTCCCACTGTGTCGTTTCTGGTAGCTAGAATGGCTCTTTCACCAAAATACTGACCATTGCGTATCGTCATTGAATTGATGATTTCATCATCTTTATAGACTTTGCTAATAAATTCATTTAATTGCTTGGTCTGATGAATATAGCTAGGAAATGTCATTGAACCATACAATCGATGATTGTAGGACATGATGGAGATGAATTGGGCAAAAGCAATATCATTTTGGTTTAAAAGGTTTGTCAAACGCATGTTCTGTGTAAGCCTTAAGAGCTGGAGTCTTGACCAAAGAAATGATTGTTTAACAGAGGCATTAACAGTGTCAGCTCTGTTACCCCTTCTGATAACTGGTGGTATCTGAGTAAAATCACCACCAAGGACAACTGGCTTACCACCAAACATACAGAGCTCATAAGGATCGTCACAGATGTCTTGAAATGTGCGATGAACAGCTTCAAAGCAGTATTTATGCTGCATCGGCACCTCATCCCAAATGATTAGTTTGGCTCGTTTAATCAATTCAGCCAGGTTGCTATCCTTTCGGATGTTACATGTGGAACACTCGTCTATGGACAGAGGAATCTTGAACAACGAATGTGATGTTTGGCCGTTGGGCAGAAGAAGACCAGCAATGCCAGAAGAGGCGTATTACAGTGATTAATAAACCCAAAGAGACATATAATATGAAGCGGAATTTGAAAACGCTGAACTGAAAAACCTTTTTCTCTTCCCCCCAGAGAAATAATACGTGTTTCTTTCTATAAACACGCGTACGCGCCTTTTCTTTGATTCATGTCGCAACAGACACCATTTCCTCAACAAACGACTTCATTACCAGCGAAGGACACAATATATAATGACTTATCAACAAAAAAACCTGAATTAAAATGTAACACATATACCGATGCTTACAACATAAGTATAAGTCAAAGTAGACTACAATTCTTTGCTTGTCTTGTTGGCTTTTCATTATTCTTGACATGTTTACTTCAATCAAAATTTACCTTTAATCCATGTAAGACAACTATCAAGTCAACATACAATTAATGCTCATCACCCTTTTAGTTACATTGTTCAATCTTTTTTCATGGACAACTGTGCAGTATTCAGCTCTATTGTGTTTCTCTGGCAGCATTGTGTACTTTTTACGTTCATCAATGTTTACAAGTAAAAGAAAAAAAAAGAAAAAGAAGGGGTCATTAAACTTATTATATTTACATGTTGATATAGTTCTTGAAGATGTCTATCCTACTGTCATCGCACGCATTCTGGCTATTTACACCTCCCCTGATACTTGGACTATTACAGGATTATACACATTAGCAAGCTTAATCACCGTACGCAGCTACTTTTCTCTGCTTCTTGATGAAGAATATGTAAATGATATATTCGAACAACCAACTGGGTAATAAGAAATAGTAAAGTATTATAGACAGAAACAATTAAACACTATGTTATTAGACATTACATCGATGTACGTCAACTAAACCAAAAGAGCATCTTTGTTGCCCTGTATGCAGTTGTATTAGCCGTCAAATACTCTATGTGCTACTTGGAAAAGAGAAGACACGTTGCAAAAATCACTCGCGTTCAGCAACCTTTATTTTATGAATTGAAGGGAAATATGACCACAGTCTTGTACACTTCCGTCAAGGAAGCATTTTGCTCATTCTTGATCACATATGCTATTTTCATCGTTTTCAGTGGTAACATCTATTATCACATAGCCTATACATTAGGAAGATTCAATAGGTAAAGAAATATATTAGTTTAGTGAAAAGACATTAACCATCACGCAATAGAGTACTGGATTCTCCCATCACTGGATTCCGCTGGCTCAACTTGTATCTGTTCACGAGAACCATCTTGGCAGGCATTATTACTACTAGTGTTTGGAATATTGCTAATCATTTATTTGATGCTATTTTCACAAGAGTAAAGAAAAAAATCACTTTATATACTCTTCTAATTCAATTATAATAGACTATACAAGCTACGCAGCCATACAACAACCGATTTGAGCTTATCTTGGATGGACTCGCTAATAAGGAGGATACAAACATTCAAGCATCAGCATTTAACGAACTTGCTCAACTCGCTTGCAAGGAGCCTGAGAAGCGTATTGAATTGTTTGGTAATATCGGCAAAGACTTACGGGAAAGTGTGTGGTATCATGTTATGACCCAATGTTTTCGCGTGATCGAAGAGCTAAGACTGTCTATTGATTCTGAATATAAAGGCATTCAACCAGGTAGAATGAAAACTTTTTGATCTCTCTAGGAGCACTAACTCTTATTTCTCAGTCGAAGCTCCTGTCATTCCCATTATTAAACCAACAGAACAAAAACTACGCAATCGCTTACAACTTGCTGATGACACCAATATCTACGTTACCCCTAAAAAACAACTCTATGAACTTGACGACCGTACAAACATGCTGTTTTTTCAAGCAGGTGAACTTGTCGAATCAGCCACTCCTTCTGCAGATCCCATTATTCGAGAAGCAAGGAACGAATTGTCAACCAGAGTCAACAAAATTGCTGGTTTCTTAAAGACTCTTGAAATGAAGACAGGATACAAAAACTATTTTATCAAACTCTACCAAGAATCTAGAGTAGCTCGCATTCAAGAAGTGTTTAAGAAGTATCAATTAATCGTTTGGGCTGTTCAAATCCTTGGTAGCTTAACTGCAGCCTCATTGAAGGAAGACAGCTATGGATATGTTCAAAATGACCTTTCAACAGTATTAAATCAGCTGCTGGGATGTTTTGAAGCTATCGAAAAGTACATGCAAAAGGAAACCATTGTTGTTGAAGAAGTTGAGGCAGTAAAGATGGGTAAGAACCAAACCAAAGATATATACAAACCAGTTACTTACATTAACCATTAGCTCTGGAAGAAGCCATCTTACAGATTGTCATAACTTTTAACGATTATTTGAACGTCTTCAAGATTGAAAACAAATATCAAACCATTTGGGGAAGATTTTCTCATTTCCATTAGAGTTAATAAAGCATATTTTATTATTAAATTTTAAACTTTACGAGAAAGCACGGCATAAACTATATAATCATAGTTGTCTGCCCTTAGCAAATACCAAAGGTCAACCAGGAACTTTTCTTCGTCTTGCTCATCTTTTAATCCAAGGACAGACTTAATGGCAGGCATCATACCCTTTGTTACTTCATGCCAGCTCCAAGCAAATCTCTTTGCTGTTCTATTATCATCGGCTTTTTTAAAGGAAAGGTGAATAAAAAACGCGTCTTTTACATTTTAATAGATTTATACATGTTACACTCTTTGCATTCAGATTGAGCTATTTCAGTACCATCAAATTCTCCAACCATTCTTTCCAATATCCTTTCCGATGCAAGTATTATGTCTTCTAGAATTTGAAACAACGTGCACTAGACGAAATGAAGATACGTAAACCATGCGTATGACTTGGTATATCATCTTACCTGAATCCGTAAACCTATGAGTGGCATTATTACCATGATGATCCTAATTTATTTTTAGTATAAAGATATCGTTTTTTCTTGCGAGAAATAAACCTTTATGGCAATAGGCCATTCTTCTTCTTTCAATGCATAACAAGGTATCTTATTTGAACAAAATCGAAAGTATTATCTGAATAGGGTAAGCCTTTTACCACATTGACCAACTCAAACGTAAAGTTCTTTGGTCGAGTTTTTTCATTCACTACATTTACGATATCACATCCAAAGTATAAACAAGCTGGGGATTCAATAAACATATCCTAGAGTTGCCTTGTTCAGTTACCATTTATATTTTTATGAACTACTACGTACCATAGACCATACACCAGATCCGTATCTATGTCCAAGATGGATGGTTCTTTATTAAAATCCAATGCTTCTCTTGCACTTGATAATATATCTCTATTTGGGATAACAGAAAGGATGAGCTCAAATGTCTATCAAAGCACACCTGTACATACCCTCCAAATAGGCCCTTGATAGCAAAATGTTGCTGAAAAAAACAAAAATTGTATTAGACCATGGTTACATATTTGAACTTGCAGCATACGTCAGTGAGTCTTAGTTGTTCATCTTCATCTTTTGGCAGCCAATATGTAGATGCTTTTTTCGTTATGGAGCTCTCTCTCAGTCTTTCAAGTGTATAGCACTCATGATACAATTAGATAGTTTCAAGCGAAAAAGAAATAAGAAAGACTTGTATAAATGACACTTTCTTAATGTAATTTGTATTACAGTTGACAGCTTACCAAACGTACAATGTGTTACCACATAAATAGCACACAGCTCTTGTACGATTGCATTAAACGGACAATTCATCATTCTACCATAAATAATGAATAATAACAACAAAACAATCGTCCACGTTGCCAACACAATGGTCTATAAGGGCATACTTTTAAAATGTATATTACTAAGCCTAAGCATAAAACAAAGCTTATTTGCTTCTATATATTACAACTACACATCAGCCCTCCTCTGTCTGCATGCTGAACTTCAAATAATGACAGCAAGAGGAATGACTTTAAAAATTAAGAGTCCATTGCAGATAGAGCAGACAGAAAGGGAGGGTGGTGACTGCAATGCTTTAAAAGAATGAATTGCCATGTTCTTTCTACAGTTTTTCAGCCAGTTTTTCCAAGACGTTTACCAGGCGATCCATTATCTCTCTTCGTTCTTTGTGTTTTTTATCTTCTCTTGCCTTTTGCTCTTCTAATAATTCCACGCGCCTGCGCATCAGACAGAGCATCTCTTTCCGGAATTCTTGTTCAGATAGCTCTTTTGGTGATTCCTGATGGGGGCTAAGCTGCACCTGATCTGTTTCTGGCGTGGCTGTAGAACGCGATATTGTGCCATTCTCGGGAGAACAAGCTGTTACATGAGCAGGGCTAGATGGTATGGAAGCGCTGGTTGGGGGAATATGGCCGGCACCAGAGTTTTGAGGATTTGTTGTGTTGGGTTCTTCCAGGGCTCCTTCCGACACAGAGCGTCGAGTAGTCTCTGGCGGAACGATACGACTGGTTTGAAAAATAAATGTTACTTTGTCAAAATAAGGCCAGATCTGTTGACCTGTGGGGCCACCAGGTGTTAATGATGATGCTATATTACTGTATTCATGCTCTATCTCTTGCCATTTCATCTGCATCTTTTCTTTTGTCATATTTCCTAAAAAGTCTGGTGGTATCACTTTTTCTTTTTCAAGTTGCATCAAATGAAAAGCCAATGCGGCAAACGCCTTTTGGTAATACTCCTCTCTTTGATTTGGTTCATTTGTTATGTGTCTATAGAAAATGGCCATAATGTCTACTAGAATTGATATGGCTGGTTCTGGCCACACTACACATGCTGCTGCTTCTACTGCTTGCGGTGAACGTACGACTACTTTTTGCTGGTCCTTATCAAAAGAGACCATTCTAATACCTCTAAACCCTGGCATGTTTATGTTTCCACAAGTGATATAATTGGCTTCTTTATGTACAAAAGTATATAAAAGAAGAAAGAAAGAAAAGAAATAGAATATGAAAAGGCTGTTGTTGAATCCATGCTTTTAAAAGGCACGTAACAGTGGCTTGCTTTGCTTTATTTGGAAGATGATAAAATGTTCTTATTTTGATTGGATCTGAGATTTAAATGGATGGATACTTTCTTTTTAAACAAGTGCATACACGAAATGATGGTTTACTTTTATAAAATAAAAGAAATACTTATAGAGCAAGTCTTCCATTGTCTCTCTTCTTGTTTAAACTCAACAATCTCGTTCTCATATGCTTCTATAATTTCGTCAATCTGTCACAAGTTTCTTTTTATTATCTTGAATATTTGATGCTGCTACTGCTGTTGTTGTTGTTGTTGAGGAAGAGCTTCGTTTCTTTCAATAACGGGCAAGATATCAATCGTGTCTCCTCAAGTTCAGCTTTATCACCGTTGCTAAAGCATTCGGAAGCAAGAGCTTCGTTTTCAAAGTTCACAAAACGCGACTTAAATAATGAGATATGAATAGCGGTTATAAAAAGGAAGCTGGTTAGACTTGCTTTGCTTATTTTAGCTTGCAAATATGCAAAAGACACTATGTTGTGTCCAAATCTGATTCTTAGGCTTTCTACAAGCCCAACAGAAAGCTTTCATAATGTATAAAAGGAGAGAAAAAGAACAAAAATGATAATCTTTTTACCTTTTTGCAAGTTTAAAAGTCAACGACAAGCAACGTTAATTCTTTGTTGAAAAGAAAAAAGAGGGATATTATTAAAAGGAGACGCGTGTAATTTTATAGAATAAATGCGGTCAATTTATAGCAGAGTATATGCTCTGATACGAAGCTGCAAACAGTCAATCTTTCTAATAATGTATATTCCTGATCAGATACGCCTTTTTATGGAGATATTACAAGAATTATTAACCATGAATGAGACCGCTAGGATGCATTTGACATTTCGAAATAGTACATATGTCTTGTTTAATGAATTTAATGCAAGCAGCAGAGCTGTCTTTTGCAGGAATACTTTTGAAATAACCATTAGGAGTATGTCCCGGAATATTCCTTTAAGCGTTATTCTGTTCATATTTGAATAGAACAAGAGACATAAGGGCGCTAAGATTACACTGGTATGATTATCTTGCCTGTCTACTTTGAGAATGCACCTGACAGGGAGAGATGCTTTCTTTTCTTTAGCAACAGGACAAACTTTATCCTTTGGCCTTTTAGCTATTTAACCTCAGACTCGCTTTTAGGGTTAAAATGCCGTAACTAGGGTCCAGCTTCTTTTCTTCATGTCATTTTTAGCTTTTCGTCTCAGACCAGCCATCGTTATAAATACCACCAGACGACGTTTATTTGCCTCAAAAACAGTTGTTGTCGATCGTCAATTACCCAGTCCCTCTCCCCCCTCTAGAAAGCGTTGGATCTGGGCTGGTGCAGGTGTTGGTGCTGTCGTCTGGGCTGTTGGTCTCGGTGCAGCTTTAAACCACCAACGTTTGTCAAGCAGTGTCGTTCATGGCACATTATTTACTGTAAAATATGACCCTCGTGTGATTGCTCTCGTAGGAGACCGTGTGAACTATGCCGATAAATGGCCTTGGATTGGTGGAACTGTAAATCACTTGAAAGGAAAAGTTGACATTACATTTGACATTAAGGGATCATCAAGTAAGGAAAAAAAGCAGTAAAGACACAATTCCTTTCCCTTTTTAATTATACTTTTTATTATTAGACGAACGAGCGCGTGTGCATTTTGTATCAAGACGAGTTGGCTATGAATGGAGGACAGTAGAGTTTTCTGTGACTCGAGAATCAGATAAGAAGACAATAGACATCGGCCATCAAGCTTTAATCGAATCTGGAGATTCCTTGATTGTACAACAGCAATAAACTATATCTCTTTATTATTTACACATTATTACAAAGACCATTCATAAATATTTGATTTTCAATATCAACAATATCAGCTGCTACATGATTTGAAGGACAATCAATGCTTTCCAGCTTCTCCTCCCATGTCTTTGATTCACCCAGTATCCTCGTATCCCAGACAGTTGCATTAAGTTCCGAGACAAATTTGTGCCTGACCTCAGCATCAAATACATCCACTCGAGGACCACTTACTTGTCGATCACGAGACGAGTGATCCACTCGACAGCAATAGAATTGAGGTGTACGATAAACGATGCGGGTCTTTGAGAGGTCATAATGAGTTTTGATTTGTAAAATAAGTCGATCCACATCTCTTAGATAGGGCTCTAATTCTAAAAAGGCAGCATCCCAATTTCCAAGCGAAAACACTGCTACATCAGTAGCTACAGTATTACCATCCACTGCAGTTTGCCAAGGAGGATTATTAAGATATGTAAGTCCATCCCATTTATAAGAGCTAATTTTAAAGGCATCTCTAGGATTACGCTTCCTAATCTCGGGATCATCCCATTCTGTATGGCCTAGACCTTTCGATTGAGCAATTGTATTGTTCATATCCACATTCACACGTCGTCCACCCGCATCAAACCACACGGGTTGCCAAAATGGTTCTGTGTAATCTTCGCAGTAGCAGCTTCTTGTCTGTTCAGGTATGAAATACTTGTATTCTTGAGGGGAACTGTAGCCAACCTCGGACTGATTCATAGTTTGTGTAGGTAATGTAGCCTGACGCTTGTCCAAAGAATGTGTTAAAGTCTTGTTGATATTGGGTAAGAGATCGTCAGGAACAATAGACTCCGTAATGTGATTTTCCCAGTTTTTGCACCAATGACCGTGACTAATAAATTTTTTAAGTGATCGACGGATGTTTGAGTCGCCATACATATCCATCCCACGACTGTATTTGTGAGCTACACAACGATTGAACTGCTCATAAGTTATATGACGGTATCTACAGCTATAAGGAGCCCAATATTTGCCATGGCGAGTAAGACCCAAGACCTGAACCTGTTTACGAGACTTTGGCCAAGGCAGCCATCTTCCAGGATGATCTGAACCGGTACAAAGAGTTAATTGCAGATGCTCATCCAGCAACTTCTCTGCAAGTTTCTCAGGATCATCATTATTTCTATCCCCAATAAGCAGCTTTTGAGTAGGTAGGACAGGTAATTCGATAGGTGCATAGGGTGTCACAGGGCCGTATTCAAAGTTGTACCTGCCTTCCAAAAATTCCAAGAGCGCAAAAAGTTTGTATTCACCTTCCTGAGGAAGAGTAATTTGAGCTTCATAGATACGCATCCTCATCCGTTCATACAATTCGTCTTCCCTTAGACGCGCCCACTCTGGAAGGTTAGTGCTAACATGATTCAACATTCTTGCCATTGTTCTTAGCAGTCTGTGGCCCGACCAAGGTTGCATTTGAATAGGAAGGCTTGCGTTTGTTTTCAAGTCCTGAAGCCAGACCATGGCAGTATCCCACCAGGGGTAGGTCAAATCTTGATTATTTCTTGGATAGGGTTTATATAGAAAACGGTGTGGGTCTTCAGCATCTATAGGTCGATAAGGCACGATCAACCTTATGCACAGCTGATCGCCTTGATGAAGACTTGATTGATTAGAAAAGGGCAAGAGGACAAAAGGCTCGTTCAAGTTGATACTGTTGTCTTCGAAAAAGTCATCTGAATCTTTTGATGGAACATATTCAGCCACGATATGACGGAGAATAGGGTAAGGAATAGGCTGTCGTGCGCAGGCAAATGTGTCACTGGAGGGATGTGTTGTATGATCTAACCACTGCTCTGTCCAGGGCACTGACTTCTTCAAAAGCTTATTGATGGTTACTGTCTCTATCATTCCCCTTGATCCAGGAAACCAAATGAGCATGTTATCTTCTACTGGGTATTTATCCAAATCAATATAGTATGGTTCTTTCTGCGTTGGAACTGTAAAGTTGATATTTCTATTGGGAATATAAGAGTTGTTTGTGGGTGATTTATTTGACGATGGACTATCCGATAGATCTAGATTTTGATCCATTCCCTCCTCCTCTTCAAATGAATCAATATAATTTGACCGAGTGAAATATATTAAATAAGATGTAACAGAGATAATCCCAATGGCCAAGATTAAAGCGTGCCATCTTTTTTTAGATGTTTGCCTTGGTGTTTGCTGCTCTAATAAAGAATATTCGGCAGTCATTTAAAAAGGGGGGGAAAGAAAGCAAAAAAAAGGAAATAAAATAGAGACTAATTAAGCTATAGTCTGGAATTAAAATAAGTCTATTTTTGTGGAGACCAAAAGCGGAAAGACTCTGATTTATAAGAATACTAAGGGGTAGCTTGCAGTTGACTCCAAGTGGTGTTCAACAAACAAACATCGCGTGTCCATCAAGCTTCGTCACTAAAGATCAACAATGACGATCCCACAGTTTTCTATTCTCAAGTTTGGAGAGTGGGTCGTTCTGCGGGAAGCGTCTTCTTTTTTATAAGCTTTTTACCATTTCTTGACACTTATGGATTTCACATTCATACATTTTATTACAATCCTCCCAACAAAAACCTTGATCACTACATTTCTTTTTTTTTCAAACAGTGAAGTATCCATGTAATGAGGATCGCCCTTGAATCCATTACAAGATATACGGGGGGCGTGAAGACGCTTCTGGGTTTTCCAGAAGAACCAAATGCTCCACATGCGTGACAACAATAACAGGCAGCAAGGTCGACTCCAGGGTCTCTAATGCTTCATTTATGATTACATATCCAGGCTGGGAGTTTAGTGAGTGATGACTGATATGGTTTGAATAAAATTTATAAATTACCTTTCTTTAATGTTATAAGCAAACTTCATTATATTGAATAATATGCTATCTTTAACCTGCTTTGTTGTCTTTTCTGTGTTTAGTTTTATTTCAAAAGAGGGAAAAAAAAACAAAGAGGAAAAGAAAGTATTGGGAATATTGAAAAGCTATACAACAATTACTCATAGAGCAACTTTTTTATTTTAAAAATAAACAGCATTCTTCCCATGCTTTTGATCTTTATTATGATTTTATGCGCTGAGCTTTGAACAATGCTCGTGTTGACGCAGCTTGTTATACTCTTATATATGTCCTTGTTTTCTTTATGACATCAGAAAAGAGATCTGTTTATATATTGAATAACACCATCAGCTATCTTGACGAGAAGCACTTGTCAACTTTATAATGGCCTCAGTAATAGCATCTGATAAAAAAAAGGAACTTTTTCATATTGATAATATATTTATGCATAAGCAGTTATGATTGTTTTTTTTTACGTTTTTGATTTTAATGTAGTGGGATGTATTGATATAGTCATTGAATAGTAAAATACAAACAATTTGTATCTTTATTTAATAAAAACATACAACCACTCTACCTTTAAATAAATATTAATAGCTGGGGTTTTTTTTTTTTTGTACACACACACACACACACTGATTGCTCCGCATAAATTAACTGGTATTTTCTATTCTTTCTTTCTTTTTCTCTTGGTTTCTTGCCTTTACATAATGTTAAGACTACCTCAACGTAACATTCTTCGTAACACAACATCGTCAACAATAACAAAAATAACGCGTCGCTCATTACACTTGCATGACGTGAAAAAGCCATGCAATGTCAAAATTCCTTCTTCCACTATTGCAATCACTTTAAGACAGCAACACTGGAAAACAAACAGTGGCTTACTCTATAGCTCAAAGAGACTCTACAATGGTAAATCTTCCTAAGCTGTCTCTCCCTCGAGCATCCTTTCAGCTAACACTCTTTATCTTGAACTGACAGGTGGTATGCCTCAAGGTGGATTTCGATTAAATCCAAACCAGGCTCAGGAACAACAAAAGGCACTAGAACAATATGTAATTAAACTCAATGTATTATAGATTAAGAATCAAATATCTAATGTCTATGCTAGGGTATTGATCTTACTGCGATGGCAGAAAAGGGCAAATTAGGTAAATTGATTCTGGAGATTTCCAATTCGGTGATTAAAACTTTGCATTAATCTAGACCCTGTTATTGGTCGTGATGAGGAGATTCGAAGAACACTTGAAGGTAAGCTTATGGAAAAAGTGGATATTATCAAAGCTTTAACACTAAGGTTTTCATAGTGTAAGGACATATATTCTATAAATCATTCAAAGAGAGAGAGAGAAAGATTGACGTTGCTCTATAGCTTGGCTCGACGTACAAAGAACAACCCAGTACTTATTGGTGAAGCAGGGTAAGAATATAAGGACAACAACAAAGAAAGAGGGAACTAATGTTCTAATAGTGTTGGTAAAACCGCTATCGCTGAAGTAAGTTTAAGGTGATATATGCTAGAATATTTCCCTAAACTGAAGATGTAGGGACTTGCTCAACGCATTATCTCCAATGAAGTTCCCGAATCTATTCAAGGAAAGCGTGTAGTTGCATTAGATTTAGGAGTAAGTAGGACCAAGCAAATTTCCTCGTAGATTCAAATATATTAATGTATCTATATATAGGCACTTGTAGCTGGTGCTAAATATAGGTAAAATAACTTACTCGATGAAAACATCAAGATTTAATATCCATATTAGAGGTGAATTTGAAGATCGACTGAAAGGTGTACTAAAGGAAGTCTCTGAATCTGAGGGAAAGATTATCCTATTTATCGACGAAATACACATGCTTCTTGGACTAGGAAAGTCAGAAGGAGCCATGGATGCCGGTAACCTGCTCAAGCCTGCTCTTGCAAGAGGTCAACTTCGCTGTGTAGGCGCAACAACTGTTGATGAATATCGCAAGTACATCATGCAAGACCCAGCTTTAGCGCGACGTTTTCAGCAGGTCATGGTAAACGAACCTTCAGTACAAGACACTATTTCTATTCTCCGTGGTCTTAAGGAACGTTATGAAGTACATCATGGTGTGCGTATTTCTGATGCTGCTATTGTTGCAGCAGCCCTACATTCACACCGATATATCGCAGATCGATTCCTTCCGGATAAGGCTATTGATCTACTTGATGAAGCCTGCTCAAAGCTTAGACTACAGCAAGAAAGTAAACCAGAGGCTCTTGAAAGTTTGGATCGTCAAATTATGACAATTCAGATCGAATTAGAATCTTTGCGCAAAGAAACAGACGTCATGTCGGTTGAGCGAAGAGAAAAGCTAAAAGCCGACCTTGAAACAAAGCAAAAAGAAAGCGAACGGCTATCAGCTATTTGGAACCAAGAGCGTAAAAAATTGGAAGATATTAAGCGAGTCAAAGAAGATTTAGAAAAGGCGCGTGTTGAATTAGAAGCAGCCCAAAGAAACGGTAACTTCCAGCGTGCCTCTGAGCTTCGTTATGGTGTCATTCCTAGTTTGGAAAAACAGCTTCCGACAGACACAGCAGAAGAAGAGAACCCTGAGTCGCTTATTCATGAGCGTGTGACATCAAATGACATTGCGCGCGTAGTATCGCATATGACGGGTATTCCAGTAAGAAACCTTATGAAGGGTGAACGAGAAAAGTTACTGCATATGGAGGATGTCTTATCGGAGCGTGTTGTTGGTCAAGATGAGGCAATCAAGGCTGTAGCAGAAGCTGTTCGCCTCAGCCGAGCTGGTCTTCAAAATCCATCTAGACCTATTGCTTCTTTCCTATTCTTGGGACCCACAGGTGTGGGCAAGACTGAGCTCTGTAAGACGATTGCAAAATTCCTGTTTGATACAGAGAATGCCATTGTACGAGTTGACATGTCTGAGTATATGGAAAAATTCAGTGTTAGTCGCTTGATCGGTTCTCCTCCAGGATATGTCGGACATGAAGAAGGTGGCGAACTTACTGAAGCAGTTAGACGTAGACCCTACGCTGTTGTCCTCTTGGATGAAATGGAAAAGGCTCATAGAGATGTTTCGAACATTCTATTACAAGTCTTGGATGACGGTATCTTGACGGATACAAAAGGCAGAAAAATCGATTTCCGCAACACAATTATCATCATGACATCTAACCTCGGTGCGGAAGCTTTAGTATCAGATAGCGGGGTTAGTGGCGAAGTGAGTCGAATGGCTAAAGAACGCGTACTTGATGCAGTCAAGCACTCATTTGCACCAGAATTCATCAACCGTATTGACGAAATGGTCATATTCAACCGCCTATCAAAGGAAGCTCTTAGGGATATTGTCGATGTTCGCTTAAAGGAAATTGAGGAGAGAACAAGTGATCGCCGCATAAAAATTGACGTTGATGTCAAGGCTAGAGACTGGTTAGGCGAGCGCGGATATGATCCCGCTTATGGTGCTCGTCCTTTGAACCGCTTGATTCAAAAGAAGCTCTTGAACCCATTGGCTCGCTTATTGATCGACGGAGGTATCCGTACTGGCGAGACGGCAAAAGTAACGGTTGAAAGATTACCCTCTGGCGAAACAGATTTAGTCGTTCACCGTAATCATGAACCAGGCACTGCCTCTACAGAAGAGAAAAACTTGATTGAAGAAAAGATGGCACCTGTTGGTGATCAAGAATCCGTCATTCAAGAGGAAGAAGAGAACAACAAGAAAGATGACCAAGCTTAATTTTATTTGTAAAATGCGGAATTTAAGTTGTCTGCTTTATTTTTTTTTTTTCTTTTTTTCTTTTTTTGTACTTTTACTTTTTTATATAAACATGCCTGTTCACGAATCTAATAAAGTCATTTACCTTGAACATCCTTCTGGTTCAAAAGCTGAAATTGCTCTTTTTGGTATGATAACAAAGCCTTATATTCTAGAATAATATCTTTACGCTTTTGTTTTAACGCGTCTTATCAGGCTCAACCCTTACTAGTTGGGTGGTTGATGGTAAAGAGCGTATTTTTGTTAGGTAAACTTTCAAAAGGTGGCCTGTTATCTCATAAAGTAACTTTGGATGAATAGTAAATTAGCCAAACGTGATGGAAGCAAAGCTATTCGTGGAGGAATTCCAATTTGTTTCCCTATCTTTGGCACTAAAGAGACTGTTAGTCTTCCTCAACACGGTAAAAGTCATATAATTTATAAATGAATGATCCTCATCTCGTAACCTTACTTAGGCTTTGCTCGTAATACATATTGGGAATACCTTGGAATTGTCACTGATAACGATAAGGTCTCGGTCCGTTTGGGATTAAAGGACACCCAACTTTCACAAGAAGCCAGAAATGCATGGCCACATTCTTTCCGCTTAATTTATACTGTTACATTGACAAAGAACTCATTGGAAACGGTCTGTACTTTAAAGAATGAAGACGAAGACACGTTTGAGTTCAATACGCTTCTTCACACCTATTTTGCAGTTCCTGTAAGTAGTAACTAAAGAAACTGAGATTGTCAAAAAATAATCAAAAGTTACTATTAGGATATTACCAAAGTGCAGATCCAAGGATTGACTTCTTGTGAATATATTGACAAAGTTCAAGGAAGTGCCAAAGCCTTGGAGAAAAATGAAAAGATAACAATCTCACAAGAGGTAGACAGAGTTTATAAGAATGTGCAGGACAAGCTTCTTCTTGAAATTGGTGATGGAAGCGCCATTAGCATTGAGAAGAATAACTTGAAAGACACAGTTGTATGGAATCCTTGGATCGAAAAGGCAAAGGGTTTGAATGATTTTGATGATGAAGAGTACAAGAACATGGTCTGTGTTGAAGCTGGAAGTGTAGCTGATTGGGTTAAACTAGCAGGAGGTCAAACCTGGACTGCAGGTCAAACTTTGACAGTTCTCTAATATTCTTCCCCTTTTTACTTTCCATGAATAAAAACTTGCTATATGCATAACTTTTTATAAAAGCAAAGTAACAAAAAAGTGTGAATGTATGTATAAATCAAACAAACGATACTTTCGATATATGCATAAAGGCTTTCGTTGTTTGCTGCATAAGACTACGATCAGAATGTCAATCATTTTGGTTGTGGTAAGTTTTTATTGGTTGTTAATTAAGTAACCGATTGGCACAAGAAAAGATTAAGCATATTTGTTTTTTTTGTTTTTGTTTTTTTTTTCTCTTTTTCTTTTTTATAAACACTCTTCTTTCTTTCTAAGCAGAAAAAGAAAAAGAAAAAAATTTCAAATATGGCAAGCGTCAAGGAACAAATGGAGACCTTTAGTACAAAGGCAGAAGATATCCTGGATAAAGTAGGACAACCTTTAAAACCTTATATCCCAGCCATGTCAAGATTCCTTATTGTTGCTACATTCCTTGAAGACTCCTTACGTATCGTCACACAGTGGAGAGATCAACTTAGCTTTATGCAAGACGTCAGACACTTCCCAAGAGGCCTTAGCCATTTATTTCTTGGCCTTAATGTTTTGGTAAATATTTCGTGTTTTAGAAAAAAGGAGAGAAAAATAAAAAACGTCTGATTCATGTGGAAATAACTATAGGTCATGCTCAGTGCCTCTTCCTTGATCATCGCTAAAAGACATCAAGCATATGCTATTTATGGTCTTATGGGCGTGATTGTCAGTCAAGCTTTTGGATATGGCTTAGTTTTTGATATGTCCTTCTTTTTACGTAACTTGTCAGTGATGGGTGGTCTAATGATGGTCTTGTCCGAAACCATGGTTAAGCGCAAGCAAATGTTTGCTGCTTTACCACAAATTTCAGAAACAAACCGTCGTATGTATATACAACTCGCAGGTCGTATCTTGCTTATCTTTCTCTTCATTGGTTCCGCTTTCCATGGTGATTGGTCTTTAATACGTATCGTTGTCTCTCTCTTTGGCTTGGCTGCATGTGTCATGGTAGCTGTTGGCTTCAAAGCAAAGTGGTCAGCCATGTTTTTGGTTCTCTTCTTGTCTGTTCTAAATGTATTTGTCAACAACTTTTGGTCAGTTCAACACAGTTACTACAAGCGCGATTTCTTAAGATACGACTTCTTCCAGTCTTTAAGTACAGTTGGTGGCTTCTTGTTATTGGTTAGCACTGGCCCTGGTGGGTTAAGTTACGATGAAAAGAAAAAGGAATTTTAAAAGGATATAAAAATGAACAACACACACATCAACAAGAAAAGGAAAATAGGTCAACAAAAAAATAAAAAGCGTGTAAAGTATTAGTACATTACTAGGCTACCTGTGTGTCTTATCAAGTGTTAAACACAGTTAATGAAAATTGTATTATATTAGTTGTATTAAGTGCGCTACTCTTGTTAAAATAGTTCAGAGTAACAGGAGTTTAAGTAAAGATGAAAACAAGAGTTAGCTTGAGAAGGAGTAATAATGTACATCGTGAATAAAAAGTAGAATGAAACATCTTGAGGATTCTATCGTCACTGTAAATTAATGCTGGGCTATGAACAAACATGCAGGCTGATATTTCGAAATATTGTACACTCAAAGACTGGGATTTGGTTAAAATATACAAATGCTTATGTTTACAACTCTTTATTTTCAAAAATCAAGGTAAGCAAACTTTTTGTTTTGACGCATAATGTTTATTTATAAGATAACACGGATGCATAATCTATGTTACTCCCCTTCATGTTTATTTTAAAATAGCTCTTAAAGATTACTTCTTCATTTCTCCAAATTCAATGCTTCATAAAAGCGATGATACTTTTCAAGAGTAGTATTCTACTGTACCTGACGCATGATAAGCCTTTTCACAGCTCATACTGATCGTCATAAATTAACGACAAAAGTAATATAATATAAAATTTAAAGAAAAGGTTGTGATTCAAATCGTAAGTGATTTATTGAATGGTTTCTCTTTGAGGATTTAAAAGAAATTGCTTATAGTCTTGATAAATAAAGTTGGTATTTGAGTATTGTGATCTTATCTATGCCGCTTTATAATGTAATTTGTGTTGCATTACCTTCCTATATTTTAGATAAAGCATAGTTAGTTACTCGTTTCAGGTTCTGCCAAAAGGAAGGCTCAATAGCATGATTTGGGTAATGTATGGATAAATATTTACCCGGAAATATTGAAAAAAATTTAGACACTGGATTCCGGCCTACCAGATTCGAACTAGTGACCTAAAGATGACAGCATTCACTACAGTCTTCCGCTCTACCAACTGAGCTAAGGCCGGTTCCTCTACAAAAGTGAGAGGGTTTTAATATTTTTATTATAATAATTGTATCACGTGATAATCATGTGGTCTGGAAGTATATTTCCCTTTTTTTTGTGCGTGTATCATTGGACAACGTCTCACATTTATCACATGATTTCCACGAGTATTTATTTTGATTTTTCGTGGTTTTGTTCATTGTTTTCATCAATTGCAATCAGCCTGATGGCAAATGCTGATATTATTTTCTGCTACTTTCATTTGCCTTGCAATATTTTCATAGGGGTTTCTATGCTTATCATCTTAAATAAATTGTGAAGTAGTTTGTTAAGTTTTTGTTACGTTCTTTATTAGGAACAAAGGCAGATTATAAATATAAATACAGCTAATGTTTGTTAATCACAAGATAAGTATACTCATAATACAAATGTTCAGATAGCAAATACAATATCAACGTAATTGTGAGCCAAGAAAAAAAAAACGTTTTAAACATGTAATGCTGGATGTCTTAAGCTTTGACTTTCACAGACAGTGCAGAGCAACAGATGAATGATTTAGTTTGTTGTTTCTTGGTCATTGGCTTATTTTTCTTGCTCTTTCTAACTTTCTTAATTTAAGCCATGTATGTCTCATTAACGCCTACATTTAGTTTCAATGAGCGTTAAATTAAGAGATAAAATGTCAAACAAATTGGCGCCTTCTTATTGGCTAAAGAAATTTCTCTCAGATGGTTAAAGCGTAAAGGTCTCACATACAGCAGATTTCATCCGTTCAATACTCAAAGATGAGCCCCATTGGTGTATGTAATCCACATCCATCCATCATATTTAAATACTCATAAGCTTCGATAGACCATCAAGACCTACCCCAACAACCCTCGTGTTGCCAAGGCTTGCATTGCTGTATGTTTGATAGTTGCAGTTCGAGAAAAGATGCTAATTCGTAATTTTAGGCTGCCTACAACGGTTTGGAATTCAATGTTGAACAATTCGATCTTGCCAAGGACAGAACCCCCGAATTCTATGCCAGGTTTCCTTTGGGTAAGATCCCTGTCCTTGAATCTGCTCAAGTCGACCTCTTTGAATCTTCTGCTATTGGCTACTACGCCGCTGCTCTCAAGGAAGATTCTCCTCTTTTGGGTAAGAATGCTGTTGAAAAGGCCTTGATCATGCAATGGGTTCTTTTCTGTGAAACCGAACTCAACTCCAACTTGGGCGGTTGGTTGTACCCTCTTATGGGCTTCATGCCTTACCTCAAGCCCTCTGTTGATACCGCCACTGCCAACTTCAAGCGTGCCTTAGGTGCTTTGAACTCTGTTTTGTTAACCAAGACCTACCTCGTTGGTAACGATGTCACCTATGCTGATATCGCTGTTGTCACCAGTCTCTTCTACGCCTACACCAAATTGCTTGATAAGGCTGCTCGTGATGAATTCAAGAACGTCACCCGTTACTTCAACACTGTTGCCAACAAGCCTCATTTTAAGAAGTACCTTGGTGAATTCACTCTCTGTGAAACTCCCTTGAAGTACACTCCTCCCAAGAAGGAAACCAAGAAGAAGGAAGCTGCCCCTGCTAAGAAGGAAGCTGCTCCTGCCAAGAAGGAAGCCGCTGCTGATGAAGAAGAGCCTAAGCCTGCTCCTAAGCCCAAGTCCAAGTTGGATCTCTTGCCTCCTTCCAAGTTCATCTTGGATCAATGGAAGCGTGAATACTCTAACAATGACACCAAGGATGCTATCAAGTGGTTCTGGGAAAACTTCGACCCTGAGGGTTATTCTATCTGGAAGGTTGATTACAAGTACAACGATGAATTGACTTTGACCTTCATGTCCAACAACTTGATTGGTGGTTTCTATGCTCGTCTTGAACGTGCTCACAAGTATGCTTTCGGTTCCATGATCGTCCGTGGTGAAAACAACAACAACACCATTTCCGGTTACTTCGTCATCCGTGGTCAAGAAGTTCCTTTCGAAATCTCTGACGCTGCTGACTTCCCCTCTTTCAACTTCACCAAGATTGAACCCTCTCAATATGAAGAAAAGAAGGAAGAATTCTACAAGTACTTGGCTTGGGACTTTGAAGACTGTGTTGATGGCAAGGTCTTCAAATAAACACAACAATTTGCATTTAGTAATAAACCAACATTTCTCTCTCTTTTTCATTAACTGAGTCCCTTTTTCTTTCTCTTTTCGTAAAACGGTATCCCGGCCAAAGATTATTGTTCATAGTTACAATAGTCTTGCCAGCCGAGGGGTTATAAACTAACTGTTTGGAACCAAGATTGAATGATCTCCTATAGACTCAGTGTTCAAAAGCTTCATCGACACAGAGACAGATACGTGATCTACATATTTAATCTCACATTTAAAACCCCATTTATCAGTGAATAAATCTACTTCTTTCTTCCCTATCTCTTATCTTATGACTACTGGGAATAATAACTTTTCCTTTTTACCATTATTACCAATCGACGATCACCAGGGACGTATTATCCATGTTACTCATCAAATACCCTTTGAAGTTATCCATGAAACAGATGAAGAAGGATCATTAAAGTGGACATTTAGACCTCGCCATGAACATGCTGCCATGTACGCAGGCATTCATTCCCTTACCGACGAATGGAAAACATTATGTATCGGTTGGATAGGTCAAATGTATAAAGATTCACCGAGCTTAGAAAGTGTCGATCGTTATGAGATTGACATGTTGAGTGATCAAGAAAAGGAATCTTTACAATCACAACTTTATCAGGAACATAACTGTATCCCATTATTTCTAGATAGCAGTAGTGTAGCAGGGCATTATCATGGTTACTGCAAAACATGCAAGTATTTGACAATTTTTTATACTAAAAAGAGAGAAGAACATACACTAACCCAAAAAAAAAGTATTGTGGCCACTTTTTAATTATATAGTGTGGAACGATGCAACGGATGGGCGAATTGAAAAAACTCAGTGGAACTATTATGAAGCAGTAAACCAAAAGTATGCTGATACAGTAGTAGAACAGTATCAAGATGGAGATACAATCTGGATCCATGACTATCATCTATTGTTAGTTCCTAGCATGATCCGTAAAAGGCTCCCCAAGGCTCGTATCGGTCTGTTTGTACATTCACCTTTTCCAAGTTCTGAAATCTTTCGATGTTTACCAAGTAAAGAAAAAAGAAAAAAAAAAAAAAACAAAGGAAATAAGAAAAAGGATTGAAGCTGATCTTTTTTTTTTGTTAGAACGTCAGGAAATTCTTAAAGGGATGCTGGCTGCCAACTTGGTGGGATTTCAGGTACGACTAAAGCAAGTCATGTTACGTTTTTGTTCTAAGGGAAAAACTACATGATAGACATATGCAAATGCTAGACACTTTATCTCGACATCGACTCGGGTCTTGGGTTACGAGTCATCTCCGGAAGGTGTTGAGTACGATGGTCACTTTTGCCATGTTGGTACCTTTCCCATAGGCATTGATGTTGATGCAGTAGACGCTGTTCGACGAAGTGCAGATGTGATTCCAAAAATTCAGGCTATTGCTGAAATGTACTCTGATAAGAAGATCTTGGTAGGAAGAGATAAACTTGATCTCGTTCAGGGCGTCCTTCAGAAACTTGCTGCTTTTGAAAAATTCCTTTCAGATTATCCTGAATGGCAAAATAAGGTGGTCCTGATCCAAGTAACCGATTCACCAAGCTCGGCAGATACCATCAAGAACGAGCGTCGAGTGTCAGAGATGGTTGCACATATCAACAGTGCTTATGGCTCTTTAGAATTTACACCTGTCTATCACTATTATCATCAGATACAGACAGATGAATATTATGCCTTGCTATCAAGCGCTGATGCAGCCCTAATTACATCTATTAGAGATGGCATGAACACAACTAGTCTTGAATACGTCATGTGTCAACAGGAAAAGCACGGGCCCTTGATCGTTTCGGAATTAACGGGTACGGCAGGGTCCATGGGCTCGGCATTACTTGTCAACCCCTGGGATTACTCTGGAGTTGCAAAGGCAATCAATGACGCACTCACAATGAGCGAAGAGGAAAAAATGACAAGGCACATGGTAAAACAATCAGGAAAAAAGAATCTATAAATTGCACTGTGATTTATTTTTGTTTATTAGCAATTATTAGCACACGTCAAGTCTAATACAACCTCATTTTGGGCTCATTCATTTGTTAAAATGTTGATACATACCTGTATGTTATCTGAACAAAGCAAGAATACGCCAAAGCTTAAACTGGATTATCTTAAAGAACAGTATCAGCGATCCAAAAAGCGACTTCTTTGCTTTGACTATGATGTAAGAAGACAAATCTATCTTGTGCTGATATTAACGTATAACCTATAGGGAACATTAACACCGATACAAAAGACACCTATGGCTGCTGTTCCTCCCAAAGACATGCTAAAGTATCTCGAAAGATTATGTCAAGACCCTCATAATGAAGTTTGGATCATATCTGGCCGTGATGAGAATGCACTTGCTAACTGGCTTGGCCATATAGAAAATCTGGGCCTAAGCGCAGAACATGGTTCATTTATGCGGTATCCATGCAGCAAGAAATGGATTAACCTGACTGAACACTTTGATATGAGCTGGAAGAATGATGTACTCGAAATATTTACTTACTATACTGAGCGAACGACTGGTAGCTTTATTGAGCATAAACGATGTGCCATTACCTGGCATTACCGTCTTGCCGACCCAGAATATGGTGCATTCCAAGCCAAGGAGTGCCAGAATCATTTGGAACAAGCCATCCTTAGCAAGTTGCCTCTGGAAGTATTAGTGGGCAAGAAAAACTTAGAAGTACGTCCAACGATGGTGAATAAGGGTGAGATTTTGAAGCGTCTATTGGTATCCAGCAATACTCCATTTGACTTTGTGATGTGCTGTGGTGATGATCGTACAGATGAAGACATGTTCAAGACATTGAAAAAGGCAACAGATCTCAATGAAAAGTTCTCGGTCATGGTGGGTCCTGAAGATCGACAGACACAGGCACTTTGGTACTTGCCAACAGTACAGGATGTAATAGATTCACTTCAGGTCATGGCTCAGTGTGTATAGAAAAAACAAACAGACATCTGTATTGCATGAATAATTAGATTCCCCCCTTTTTTCTTCTCTCTCTCTATAAGAAGTAATTTATTAGGTTTTTGTTTGAAAGAATAGAATAATTTACAAGGTCTATAAAAGAATGAAAATCACAAAGAAAACTATACAAAAGGAGCATGAAAAGATTCTTAGCTTATGTCCTTGGCTACTAAGTGTCAGTAGCTTGACGTCTAATCCCATGCGATTACACGTTGGGTTATTAAGATTAAACTGGTATGTTGTTCCGTTAACTGTCGCGTTTCCAGTCTGCCAGTATCCATACTGAACGGAAGCTAAATCACCTACAGGGCAAAAGAACTGTAGATAAGGGGGGCAGCTCTGAACTACGTGATAGCATAGATCAATACAGGGAAGTAATTCTGTCCATGCGCTAGGCTGTAAGGTACTATCGATCCAAGGGTTTCGAGAGCCGTTAACAGGTACATCTCGTACAGCAGGTGCTGCTTTAATATTATCTGATCCCTGTATGAGACCTGCACTAGAGGTCAAATCTGTACATCTCGGTATCGTGACAGAGCAAAGCCATGTCTTGTAATCGCGGTAACAGTCAGTACAATTGCGAACGAGCGAATACTGTGTTGATTCACAATTGAATTGAGATAGCGATACATCAAAGGGATCAAACAAAGCCTGAGCTTGGGTATCATATTGTGCTGCAAGGTCCCAGCGACTGACAGCTGAATTAGATGGGACGCTGTAGGCAACTTGGTTGCAAAAGGGTAGATCATAAATCAATTGACAAACGGCCGATGCTTTTGTTTTAATTGGTATTGGCGTTGAGATACCAGTTACGCCATTGGTTTCCTGTAGTAAATAAGCCTGATAAGAGGTGTCGTCTGTCAAATTGGAAATCAGGAATTGGTATCGAGTTGCGTTCGTCGGTCCTCGTGTGGTGATCGTTCGATTGATGCTCAGCTGAGGGACACTGTGAAGTTTGGCAGCACAGAGAGACCAAGAAAGGTCAGTTGGTTGGCCAGATGTGATGAGGATGGTACTGTTTGGGAAAGGTTCACTAAGGATATTTGAAAGAAATAAGGCACTGTTTCGATCTGTATCATCCAGCGTGATATATGGTGCAGTCGGATCGCTATCGACGTAGACAGGATGCATAATCTCTATAGAAACAATAAGTATTTTTTATGAGTTGTAAAAGATAAGAACTTACGCTGAGTAGAGGCAGCAATCTCATATGACCATTGTCCACTATTATCTTTTGTCTGATTTGCACTTATTGCAATCCAGATCTCGCTTACAGAATGATTGCTATTCCAGGTTATTAAACCGTGTGTATTGTCAAGACGAATACCATTCTGTGGTTCAGTTGTATTACTTGTTGATAAAAAGGCAATGAGTTCAGGTTGATTGCAACTGGTGATGGAGAGGTAAATATTGGGTTTTTGAGCCAAGAGTTGAATCTGTGTTGGAATTGAAAAATAGTAATGCTGATATGCTGCAGATGTTGATGATGCGAAGACTATTTGGTTATTTTGAAGCTGTATAGTTTGACATGTTGTATATTGAATATGAGGTAATAAAAGGAAAAGAAAAGAAATTGGTATAAACATATTCTGGAAAAAGAAAAAGGGGAGAAAAAGAGAGAGAGAGAGAGAGAGAGAGAGAGAGAGAAAGAGAAAGAAAAAGATTTATTGGTAACCCATGTGCCTGTTGACAATCTCAGCAAATACTCTTTCATTGGCCTCAGGAAAAATGGCGGGCTTAAACCTATGGATTGTTTGGATTGTATTGACTAGGTCACTTTTTATAAAATATGAGTGTGCTTGTCTATTCTGATATGTGTATTTATTACCTTGTATCACTACAAATGGCATAGTTCTTTATATGCATTGCTTGTGCGAGTTCATATTGATGATTATCCATTAATGATTTATTCACAACCACGATCAATTTTTTATTCAAACGAAGTGTCTGTAATATAGTGCCTGAGCCTATACATATATACATATATATGAATAATAGATATACATATGCGTGTATTATGTACCAGCATGACCAATGACAATATCTGCTGCTTGAATATCATTTGTAATAGATGGTTTGTATTGGTAACCCTCTATGTCCATGTTACCTTTATAATCCATAAGGTTCCTTTTAAACACAGGCTCTGATGATCCATATTGATAGACAATTCTTTTATAATTCAATTGACTTAGACAATCTAAAAAGAGGCGTGATGTCGTCACTTTTATCAACTCATCAAATCCTGTAGAACCAACAGTAATAAACACTGACATTAAAGAAAAAAGAAAGAATCATTAACTCCGTCAATATTTTTCAGTCAATAAGAAAGCCGCACGCGCACTACACACACACGCACACACTATTTCTCTTTTTTTTCTTTTACTCTTTTCATTAAATAAGAATGCAGCCAACAGCCCTTGGTTTATTCTTTGTGGCGAGTTTATTCGCTGCTGTAGCCAACGCCATTCATTTTGATTTACCTGCTGTAACCAGTGACCATATTGAAGAAGGCACCAAATGCTTCAGCCAATATGTACCTTATGACACTTTAGTTTTGGCAGTTGTTAATGTCGGAGATGGTTATAACCAACGTGTGAATCTCGAGGTAAAGGGACCTTGAAGGTTGTGATAGTGATGTTCTGATTCTAAAAGTGATTATAGATTAGAGACAACAACGAAACACCTAATGTTTATGTAAAGAAGAATGATGTCAACGGCGAACTTCGTAATGCATTTAATACAAATAGTGAAGGTGAAGTCTTGGTTTGCTTTAGCAATGTTCTTGATGATGGTAATGGTACAATAATTGACAAAGTGTCAACCTGTATTAAAACTTTCCCAATAGGTTTCAAGGAGGGACCTCAATATAAACGCCCTATTCAATTAGAGTTCAGTGTTGGTGCTGAAGCCGCTGATTTTAAAAAGATTGCAAATGCTGAAAAATTGACTCCACTTGAACTGGAGCTTCGAAAGTTGGAAAGTGTCGTAAGAGAAATTGTGGATGAAATGAATTATTTAAAGGCTCGTGAAGCTAGATTAAGAGACACGAATGGTAAAGCTTGATGGTTAAAAAAAGGAACAGGGGCACTAATTCTTTATTAGAATCTACAAACGATAGAGTTAAATGGTTCAGCATTTTATCTTTATTCACCCTCTTTGGCCTAGGTACTTGGCAAATATTATACCTACGTCGCTTCTTTAGAAGAAAGAGATTGATTGATTAAAATAAAAGGAAAAAAAAGGAGAAAATGTATTATCACTAAAGGTTTTTACTGTTATTAGAGTTAAAAATATACACCACATAATGTACATCTTTTCCTAGGAATAAAGAAGGGTATTGCATTTACTTTTTCTCCAAAAGAGCAACAAAAAGGATGATATCTAATCATACATGTTCTTGAAGTGACTACAAACTACAGTGTCAATCTCTTTTGACGCGTATCAGTTTATTATTTATTTTATATAATCATTGTGTCTTCTTCCACGCCTTTATAGAAAAAAAAATCCGTATTTCTCATATCAGCAGCACTTGAATGTGCAAAGAGAGCACAAAAGCCCCCTTTTTCAGTAGTTCTTTTTATTATTTATATTAGTATAAACATTGTTATGCTTGTTCGAGTTCCTTAATCATCTTCAAAATGATTTCACCCGCAGCCTTAAAGTCATCCAGATCAACATAGATTTGAGCACACAATCGGACCCACCATTTACTGTTATGCTTATAAACGACTAGAATCGTGTTGTATTCATAAATGGATTTTTTCATAAAGAAACTGGTAATTTCTTGATCTGTCTTGGTTGTATTCTTGATGGGCAATTCAATATTTACCATGCTGGCTGTCAGCGTCTTGGTTGAGTTTTCCATTACTTGAGTGCCCAGCATGTCGGCAACAAGTTTACCACCTTGAACGGCCAGTTCATGATTATATTTACGAATGGCCTCCTCTCCTCCGATCGATTTACGATAATCAAGGGCTGATTTAGCAAAGAACAAGAAAAGACAATTAGAATAGAGGGAAAGGGCACAGTTTATATTCTAATATACCTGGGCCAACACAGAGGTAGGAGCTTAAGTTGACGACACCGGGAACATGTTCTTCATTGAATGATGATCCATCCGTTGGATCATCATGATGCTGATAGGCATAATAAATCGTTGTGGGATGGATCCATCCTTGGTAACGCTTAGACACATAGAGAACTGCACAGCCACGAGGTGTGAATAGCCATTTATGGCAGTTGCTGACAAAAAAGTCAGGATCTAACTCGGCCAAGTTGAGTTCAATGTGTCCTATTGCGTGAGCACCATCAACGAAGGATAGAATGTCATATTCTCGAAAGAGTTTGGTCAGGGCTTGATAGGGCATACAAACACCGGGAAGTGAACTGATAGCATCAAAAAAGCCAAGACGAATCTTTTTGGAGCTATCTTTAGCATGCTCTCTCTCAATAGCTTCTTTTGTCAAGCGAATAACTTCATCGTCCTCCAACGGATAGTTGAGTTCAACGCGTACGAGTTCTACCTTTTTATAATGAGTTAAGAATTCCAATGTCTTGTCACAGTTAATATACGCGGTTTGATACTATTATCGTCTGTAGATATCAGTAAAACGATAGGGTCATGCAGATTAATACAACTTACGCAAAGAATTTTATCGCCTTCTTCAAAGGGAAAGCTTCGAAGTATATTGTTTACTCCTGTAGAGGAATTTGCAACAAAGACAAGATCTTTGGGATCGCACTTGATGAGTGCTGCGGCACGCTCAAGATTTTCTTGCAGTAAAGGCTTGAAATCAAATCGATGCCAGCGATCAGGATGCTTTTCAGCGCGTCTGTTGTATTCATCCACGTAGGCTTGAACAGCTGCAGGATACGAGCCATGAGCACCATGAGAGAGAGGGATATATTTTTCCTCTAAAGGAAAATCGGCTCTAAACTGTTTTCCAAAGGGCTTTACTGCCATTTTTTTTTTTCACTACGAAAATGCGTGTATAAAGAAAAAGAAACGTATTCTCACCCTGTATTAATAATGCAGTCGGATTTTACCGCACATTTAATTTCCCCGCATGTGATATGTATGTGTGCGATGGTAACAAAAAAGAGATGATCAGGATAATAGTATATTTGCGATTGCTTGATACTAGGAATAATATTTATTTGGATCTATTCTATTTACATGTAGGCTACAGATAACGAATATATCATTGATGTTGTATTCAATGAGTCATGGTAATGATTTGATAGCATGATGTGAGTCATAACTTTTATAAAGCAATATACGCCAAAAAGAGAAACAAAAAGATGAAACTGTAAATACAGGACGATGGAGATGATTAGAGGTTCTCACGCTGCGTAAACAGGCTTTAGTAATGATAAGACGATTGGGCGGAAGTCTAATAGGTCTCTACAATAGATTGTCACTATACGCCTACTGTTTTATTATCAGTTGTTCCTGGAAACTCGGTCGTGAGAGTAATTGATCTCGACAGTCTCGACTTGTAAAAGCTTAATTCGCCGTCCATGTAATTTAAGATATAAGGTGTTTAAACCAATCTTGCAAATCAGAAAGGGTTGCTACCTCCATAACCTTTTCATTCTGTAATAAGGAAAACACATCCCATACCAACCTTCAACTTAATCGAAACCTTTGTTCTCAATCAGATTCGAAAAAGGAGAATTGAGGGAGAGAATAGAGAAAGAAAGGAAGAGAGGAGAGAGTCGTTTTGTATGTATTGTGTTATGTCCAAATATATCATTTACATATCAATTCAACCAAAAAAAAAAGAAATAGTCCACAGATTCACTTTTTTCCTATGGGAGCGTTACATTATTCTACACGTCCAATATCCTGGCTCATCCAGTTTGACAAAGAGGTTAGCGGTGTCTCTATTGCCTAGTGCCTAATTGGAACTTGTCGATACAATCACTGTATCAATACAAAACCTTAAAAGGCATTGACTTGCATAGAGAAATATAAAAAAATTTCCTTCTTTTTAGGTCACTGTTGAATGAATGCCAACTTTTATGGTTGTTTAAGATTTGATCGATACTAAGCCTGTTTACTGAATAATTAGTGTGTGGCTCATTTCCCAAAAGGAGAGAAAACAATGAATTGCGTAGTGGAAACACAGAAAATGGTGCTGTCATGCATTATTGTAATTCTATTAAATAGCAATTCTGTATTACGCAACGGTAACCACAGTGACATGCATACATGTCATTAAATTGCATACAAGTAACTACTAGATATTATCAGGCAGTTCTTTTACTAAGCCGACTAGGGAGACAAAGGCTTTTCTATCTTTCTCTCTATCTCTCTCTCTCTCTCTTTTTTTTTTTTTTTTTTTTTTTTTTTTTTTTTTTTTTTTTTTTTAATATCTAAAAATCCACGTGTATTGAAAGCAAACTCATATCTGAGAGAGATTCTCTCTATAGCTCGTGATTTCAGTATTCTATTATATAAACAAAAAACAAAATCAAAAGTAGTAACACAAATATAGAGTAACATTTATTGATTACCATGGTAATGATCCCACTCTTTCATCGCAAAGCCAAGGAAAAAAGAAAGGAAGAAAGAAAGGGGGTCGGAGAGACGTAGTGTAACAAGCATTAATTATTTATTTAACGATATAAAATTGAAGATCAACGCCGTGCCCCATCCCTCATTAAATAAGCCCTTTTTTGGATGATAAAAGATAGTAAATTATCTATGTTCATTGATTTCATTTCTTTATTATCATCAAACGAACTCTCTTTTTTCTTTGTTTTTTCTTTAATTGTGCGCTATTATTTAGTTGATTCTTTCTTTTTAAACTCCCGTCAATAAAAAAGTATACAAAGAGTTTGTCACGCGTTAATTACCTCAATTGAGAAAAGACTCTGGCCTTTTTTTATAAGCAATTTCATTTTTTTTTTTCTTTTTCCTTTCCTTTTCTTTCCCTTTTTCCATTATCCCCAGGATCAAAAAAAAAAAGATAGAAAAAATATGGTTGCTGAGACTGAATCAATCCCACCAGCAACAGTTGTCAATAAAACAAACGAACCTAATCACTTGACGGTACCTGTCAAGGCCATCGGCAACTATACACTACAACAGAGCCTAGGTAAAGGCAGTATGGGTAAAGTCAAATTGGGTGTCCATAATGTGACGGGTGAAAAGGTATAGACAGCTTGTGATAAAAAAAGAGGCACATATATACTCATATCCATCTCTATAGATTGCCGTCAAAATAGTACCTCGAGCCAACTTACAAATGTTCAATTCACCTCCATACACCAATGGAAAGTCAATTCAACAGATCGCAAAGGAAAAGGCAAGAGAGGAGAACAGAGAGCTACGGACTATTCGAGAAGCCCATATGATGATGCTGTTAAAGCACCCCAATATTGTTGGACTCAAAGATCTTGTGATACAGGGCCCTTATTTCTATATTCTTATGGACTATGTTGGAGGTGGTCAATTACTTCATTACATTGTTAAACGACAGCGATTATCCGATCGACGTACTCGTCTGTTCACTCGGCAAATCGTCAGCGCCCTTGATTACTTACACCGTAATTCAATTGTTCACCGAGATCTCAAGATTGAAAATATTATGATTGACAAGTCTGGCCGACAGATTAAAATTATCGATTTTGGTTTATCAAACCTCTTTTGTCCTGAAAGGCTCCTTACCACCTATTGTGGATCGCTTTATTTCGCTGCCCCTGAATTATTAAGGGCAAATCCTTATCGCGGTCCCGAAGTCGATATTTGGAGTTTGGGTGTTGTTATCTATGTTATGGCAACTGGTGCTGTTCCCTTTGACGATAAATCCATGCCCGGATTGCATGAAAAGATCAAAAAGGGACATGTAACCTATCCAAGTCATATGAGCGAAGAGTGTAAGGATTTGCTCTCAAAAATATTCATCACCGATCCATCCAAGCGTATCATCATGACAGACATCATTCACCATCCATGGCTTAATAAAGACGCAGCTCCAATCAAGAATCATATGCCTCTTCGAAAGCCGCTGACCCTTCCACTTGATCCAAAGGTGATCGAAAGAATGTCTCAAGGATTTCAATTAGGCACTACAGAAGATATCGAACAGAAATTGACCTTGATCATCCAGTCTCCAGTCTATAAAAATGCTCTACAATACATCGAGGATTGTCATGCCAAGAAACCACTCACACCTCCGCTGTCGTATCAGGAAATAAACGATGGCATCGTATATGATGATCCACAATCTGTACCGGCCGCTTATCATCCTTATTTATCACTTTATTATTTAGCAGCCGAGAAACAAGCCTCACAGGAACATCAAGCAGCGCACCGTGTACGTTCTATCAAGCGCAGTCTTTCCAGAAAGGGCTCAGTCGAATCGATTGGCGGTGGCACGTCCTCTGCTCGTAGCAGTCAGACATCTTTGGTAGATGAAGCTCCTCATCGTCCACTGGCAGAAGTGCCTATTAATCAAACACCTATTACTATTGCTTCGTCAGCCGCTATATCCACCAACTATCTCAGTAGAATACAACGCTGGCTTCGTTCATCTCTATCTCAGCATCAATTACCCTCGGAAAGCCATGTGTTTGCAGTTCCGCCTCCTTCTCTACCTCAATCGGATCATCAGCCTAATACTCATACTAATACCACCACCACCACCACAACAACAACAACAACAACAGCAACTGCAGTAGCAGCAGAAGATTCACCTAAGTCATTAACACCTTCTAATTCAGCAGAGAAGGATATTACTACATTTTATACAGACACTGACGATAATACCACATTAACCGCAACTGCTGGTTCAGGTGCACATACAAGCAATAAGTCATTGTTTAGAAAGCTATCCAAAGCCATCTTACGTAAAGAATCATCCAAGTCACTTAATAAAAAGTCAAGCAATCTTAATCACCCACCTGCTAGTAATCACAGCACGACCACAGCGACCACCAGCGATAGTAGTGATAGCAGTAGTGAAGCAATTGACAAGGAAGATATTCCGCCTCCCGTACCACCTAAAGATAACATCAATTATACCTATGCACGTGGAACTACAACTGTTCAACCGCCACCTGGTATGTCTGTTGCTACCCTGACCTCACGACAAACAGCCCACACAGTCGATTTTAATACAGCTATAGCACAGGCCAAGGAAGGACCTAAACAGACATTACCACCAACACCTCAACTCTCTCGATCTTCGTCTTTGGCAGTCAATTCAAACCATCGTCGTAAAGGGTCTGTGACCCGACTGACCGGGAAAATTGGTTCTTGGCTAAATCGATCATCGTCAGTGAAGCATCACTCTTAAATTCTAGAATTCTTTTTATTTGATAATTAGTGCCCTTTTTCTTGTATTAACATGTTTTTCTACATAAAGCACGTTTTTTATGTTGTATATGGGAATCATTCAATCATTTTTCTTTGGTAGCTCAACTTTAGGAATAGTCTACATTATCACACCTTGCTTTTAGTTCTCAATTACAGAAAAAAAAAAGAGTATTGTTTACCATGTCGGGCTTCATCACCTACAACTACACGTTAGTTTTTTCTTTCTTTCTTTCTTTCTCTTTTGGTTGATCAACTTGCCTTGTTAACTACTGTGCTACCAACTGCCATGCCAGCACACATTATAACAAATGTATAAAACTTGTTGATTTGAGCCATTGTTTTAAACAAGAAAAAAAAAAAACAACAACTAAAAAAACTAAAAAAAAATTTATGCCGGGGATCACACACATATATATAAAAAAGTAGGAACTTATTGACAGCCTCATAGAGGGTAGCTGCAAGTAGTTAACCAACCAGATGATTATCAAAATATAAAATATAGTAAACAGTATCGGATGAGCAACAATGATAGGCTATTAACAGAGCAATTTGGCCAAAATATATCTGTCAAAGAGAAACAGAAGGATAGAAAGAGACTTTACATATTGAGTTCTTGTAAACTTTCTCCTGTATAAACATAAGCTTTAATATGCTATCAAAGAGAGGAGAAAAGGATATACATTTTACATTAATTCTCCTTTCGAAAGGGGGAAGGCCTATGTCATCATTTCAGTGGCGATTCAAGTAAAAAATTGCTCTTGCCTTTTTTATTATTTTTTTCTTTTTCTTATATACACACACAAACATTATAAACACGTCAAATAATGGCAAAGACAAGCACACCAGAATTAAAAAAGTAAATTATACTTGTTACCTTGGTTGATCTTATTGATCTTTTTATAGATACATGGACAAGCGTCTTTCGCTTCAATTGAACGGCAATCGTAAAGTTACTGGTATTCTTCGTGGATATGATCCCTTCATGAACATTGTCTTGGATGAAACAGTTGAAGAAATTAGTCCATCCGAAAAGCACAACATTGGCATGGTGGTAAAGAAAGAAAGAAAGAGAGAGAGATTGCCTTTTTTTAATGCTTTTTATTTTATTAGGTAATTCGTGGTAATAGTATCGCAATCATGGAAGCACTTGAACGCATTTAAAAATAAATCAAACCCTGCTTCTCTTTTTGTCTATTTATTCTTTTTCGTCTCCTTCTCATCTTCTTCTTTTTCTTCGCCTACTTGACCGTATTCATTGGCTCTTGTAGGATCTACCTTATAAACATGTCGTTGGTACAAATATACAAAGAACACGATATCATCACGAAGACAAGCAAGACGGTGGAGAGTAGGCATCTTGATAACAAATGCAAACAAGTCATCTAAATGTGGTGTTAGAAACATATTATGAACACACCCACACACACGACTTACCGATGAACGTATTAAGTGACTTGTACATCAATGTCTTCCATGGCATGTGAGCAACCTACATATACACCATAAGCTACCGTTTTCTTTTTAATTTGGTATACTTACACTCTTCAATCTATAGTTGATGTACAATTGAGGAAGCATTGTGATGAATCCAAACATATACACAAATTCAACAAGTGTCTTGAGGACATAAGAGTACCAACTCTTGTGCTGTTCATAACAGAGGGAATAGATAGCATAACCACCCAGCAAAGGATAGGCTAACCAGGTCAGATACTTGAACGCGATAGCATCGTATTTGGATGTCTCATCTTCCTCTTTTGTTGTGCTGTTTTCTGACTGCTGGCCCAATTTGGGAATCAATGATCCGGGTGTCCAGACTAATTCATATTTGAGAGCCTTGAGCACCTTCCAGATTTCAATCAGTAAACCAACACCTTGACTGATCAGCACCATCCATGACGTCTCCTGACTGTTGTCCACCAAGTATAAAAAGATGACAATTTGAAAAAAGATGTTGACCAGCAGCGTGCGTACGGAGATTCCTGTACTGTTGGATTTTTTCTTCCAGAACGCAATATCGTTCTTGAACGCCAGCATTTCAAAAAGAGAGTGAAGTAAACTGACAACAATTGTCGTGACAAGTAAGACTGGGTTCGTCTCAAGGAACATACGCTTGATCTCATCTACATCAGCAGCTGACATACCGCCCAGAGGATTATTCATCTGCTGTTTCATAGAGTCATCCAAGATGGCAAAGGTGTTGAACTTCCACATAGCGATAGGCTCAATATGAATGTTCAGGGGCAGTTGACTGACAGATTCATTCACTACAAACGCATTCTGGCGAAGTTGCCAAAAGTCATTGGGAAATAGAATAGGGCGGAAATAGCCAACTTTTCCTTGAGGGTCGCGAAGAAGCTGATGGTTCATTGGGATGTCTATTTTAGCAAATATATGCTGTGAGTGAATACAAAAGAGATATAATAAACGATTGCTTACACTTCAAAACAGGAGGTTTTAAACCGTTCTTGGGAATAGGGTTATTTGGAGTAATAACCAAGCTCAGCGTAAAGTTCTGTTGCCAATGAGCAACCAAGGGAGCTTGACGAGTGAAGTTTCCCAAGATACTAAAGGGGCTCGAAGTGTCCTTCTGCTATTTGTTTTTATGAGATTATCATATCCGCATATATGTGTACAGCATACCTCATCTTGGTGAGGCTTGTCTTCCTTTGCTTCTTTTTGTTCCTCTTCTTGATCATCTTCTTTTCTAAGCAAATTCTTTTGTTTTGCAACTGACTTTTGAGGATAAAACTTGGTCAAGACTATTTAATCAAAAGTCAGTTTCACATGTTACACCTTCTATCTTGAAATTACCATGTTGCTGATATACAATCGCATCAGGGACATGAGCAGGATGACGAGGATCGATCGGCACTTGGTGTTGAGCGGCAAAAATGTGGGCATAGATGGTACCATTATGCTGAACAGACTTTTTTTTTATCAAACGTATCAGCCTACTGTCACCATTATGCATACAAATATACACGTACCTTTGTAGTAGGAATATCAATAGTAAACGTCTTTCCTTCAAATGGCTCACCATAATTGATGCCAGAGGCAATTATATCAGGTTTCTTATTGTAATCAGTAAAGTATTCTTCTTCACTGATATAGATCGAAATATCTAAAGGAGTGCCTGCTTGCCAAAGAGGAACAATGGCATCAGGCAAGTCAGAGTCAGGAATAATTGGATTAGGAAAGTAATAAATGTTGTCTGGAACAGATGCATAATCACGAAGTTGAAGTGATGCAGCTACAGGGTCAGATGGCGTGGGTGGTTGCATGGGTGAAGGAGGTGGAGAAGAAGACTTGCTAAAGCCTAAGTTTTTTTTTATTAGAAGTTGATGAGTATAAAAGTAAAATGAAGTACCTCCAGTGATCATCCTCATCACAATCCAGAAAAAGATCATTTGGATAATAGATCCTGAAAATTGCTCAAAGAATGACTTTTCTCTCTGTTGCCCTTGTTGCTGCTGCTGTTGTTTACCAGCCTCTGAAGCAGAGGAAGCTGACTGTTGATGACTTTCAGACATGTCAGATGAAAAATAAGGGAAGAAAAGAATAGGTACAACAATAATAGCAGCACGTACTCTTTTTCTTTCTCTTTCTCTCTTTTTATTTAAAATCCGATGCAAATCCAGTAAGGGTAGCTTTAAAAGTTACAAGATTTTAGCAGCTATATCGGATATTGAAAAGCACTTGGAAACATTCAAGTAAAGGTTAATGAATTAAGTGCAATAGACTTTTTTCATAGTGTTTATTATATTAATTGTAAAAAAAAAAAAAAAAAAAAAGGAAGAGAAATCATTGTTGTCTTGGTAAAAGTGTATGAGAAGATTATCCAACGTCATACATTTCAGTAGCTGCTTCTTTCAAAGTGTTTACCGATAAAGAACATTTCATTTAGCTTGCCCTTGCTGGGCTAATAAAGCAGACTTTTCTTTCCATAGCTTGTTTATTACCTGGCAATACTTTTCTCTTTCGTTGATGAATTCACTAAAGCGCAGGTTTCTCTCCGTCCATGTTACTAATACTTTGGATGTTACCAATCGTATTAGACAAGGCGGCATTTTCATCTGTAACAGGAGTTACACTCAGTCTTGACGAGGTCATAGCATGAGCAACGATAAAGATAACGGTTTCAAGCTTTAATATCACAATATAATATATCATGTGTAAAGGATCTACATTGAAACAGATCATCTTCAATCTTCTCTAGTATACCACAAGCAATGTCATAATCAAGGATATCAGTAGTCTTCTTCTTTTGTTCTTCTAGAGCCAATTTTACAGCTTGAGATCCGAGCTGGCATCTAATGACTTCTTGGTAGTAATCTACTGCAACAACTTGCAATAGAATATCATACGGTCAACGTAAAGTGGACGAGAACGACCCATATAAAAGGTCTTCAATCTATTATGGTTATGATTCAATGAGAATATTTGTGTGATAAGTTGAAAATAAACGCCATGATTTGCGCCATTTCATTGATAGCCACAACGTGATGGTAGTATAGTGCACGTTAAAGAATAATGAAATTGAATTTCTTTATCAGGATGTACAAATACTATTTTGTTGTAAATAAATACGGTTTCTTTCCACTCTTTTTCTCTTTTCTTCTCTATATTTATCAATAACATAGAGCTACGGAAGACACCAAGTAAAAGCTCCCAAAAGCCTTGATCTCATACTAAGTGTCTTTATTAATACAAAGCAAATTCACGAATGGAAATCAACAAAATGAACAAGGTCGATTTAAAAAAATAATGGATGATCCTCTTGTCGTTCAAGAAAGCTAAAAGATGATTGAAACTCTTCAGGAGGAGATTGATTCTTTACAATCACAGGCATCAGAGCTTACCAACTTGTCAAAAATGGTCAACAAAGAAGAAAAGCCAGCAAATTATTCGCAAATGTTAAAGGCACTTCACTCGCAATGGCAGAGTAGTTCAGCTTTGGAGCGTCAAAAATTGAACAAGTTAAACAATCACGCAGTGACTCATTCAGCAAAAGGATTCACATACAGAATCAATTACGTGACAGAAGAAAACAGTTGCATATAAAAAGAATGGCAATTATGCGCAAAAAGAAAATGACTAATAATCGCCTTCCTTATCCGCCTGAATCTGAAAGTCAGCTTACTCATGCTCAAGTTATTGATAAAGGAAGCTAGGGACTAGCGAAAGCCGAGAATAGCATACTTTCTCCCAATGTCAATGTTGCTCAAGGCTTTACCTTTTCAGGAACAGATAATGGCCATCACACCATGACTGATACGGTTGCTTTTACTTTGAAGCGCTTTAAGTTTCATCCAGAGCTTTACAACCAATATCAGGTTCTTGGAGATGTACAAAATGATGATCCTCACCTTGCTGATATACTTAAAAGATACCATAGCGATGCTATTGATTCCGAATGTATGGACGAAAACGTATCTTACCTTGATTTGCCCAACTCTTTTAAAGTGAAATCAGAAGACATCGACTTTGAATGCGGAAACTGGAGAAGAAGAAGAAAACTTGAAAGAGATAAAAAGAGAGCCTTTGAGGGCCAAATAGTATAAAGCATTGAAAATGATTTATTAAAATTCAGTATGAATCACGCTGTTAATGTTGAAGGAATAAAAGAAGCCCTTTCACAACAGCACGCGGTTCGTGACACTCTGAAAATTTTATTACTCCAAAAAGAGTTAAAGAAGAACCAACGAAGCAAATTCAACAAAAAAGGTTTAAATTAAAGCTTTGTGCTTCAGAACAACGATTCATAGTTGATCAAAATGGTAACAATGCAATACCAAAATCCACAAGAATCTAACCAAAAACTTAGATCAGCAATTGAAAACAAAGCCAGTAGTGCTCATAAATGATAAAGGAACAGGTGTTGGTTCAAGAATAAAGGGCTTTCTTAGACGTGATGGGAAATGGAAGCAAAGGATTCAGGGAAAGTACACAAATGTGTGCATAACTAACGAACATATGACCTCACAACCCTACCTGTATTGCTTTTCAGAGCTCAACCATCCTATACAAAGAAAAAAAGGAAAAAGGAAGACAGATCAGTTTCAAGAGCAAAGGTTCCCTTTAATGTAGAAATCCAAAATGCGTCGTAGTCAAGAACAACAAAGCATCCAAATCAAGAGATTCTCCTTCTGCTTTGGCAATTGGCGTTTCTGGACTGTACAAACTCTTGTTTAAACAAGCTCTTCCTATATTCTCGCCTAGCATCAGTCACTCCGATACTGATTTTATTTCTATTACCTCTTCCTTGCTTAACACAAGAGAATGACAGGGTCATTGCGATGCAAACACTCAGTAAGAAATAATCTTTTATTTAAACCTTGAACTCATGACTGTTCTTTTGGTTGGGTAAATTTTACATATAATCATCATCTGGCTTATAAGCAACAAATGGTTCTACTTTATGCACAAGTGTAGAAAATGATTTGTATTTCACATGTTCTCCTCCTCCTTTAATTAAACTAGCATCACTGTCACTCCATGCAACGGGTGCTTCGATATCCTTATCACCATAGACAAGAACATTAAATGTACCTAGAAGGAAAGGGTTATTGTTTTATAAAAATGATGTGTGAAACACTTGCATTCTTCTTTAAATTCAGGTAAATAAGACACACTAGATGTAATCTGTCTCAAGATGCCTCTGATCTGTCTTATTGTTTCCTTTTGTATCTCTACTGCTCTAATAATGATGATAATGCTAAGTCACATTTATATATCACTTGAATATACTCTTACTGCTCAGGTGGTATATTTTCTGGCATAGGTATGCCATTTTCTCCATTATTTAATTCAATATCAAAATGCCATCGTTCAAGTACTTCATCTGTTTCTACGCTTCGAATCACAATGACAAGTTTACTTATACTATTACTCTTGAGCCAAACTATTAATATGTATTTAGAGTAAATATTAATCTCATTATCTGATCATCATACTTTCTATCTGTTTGATTATTTTATCGATATATTGTCTCAATTCTGGATTATTTGTGACAACTGTATTCATTCCATATTTTGTTGTGACATCAAAGTCATCCGAAGGGTAGATTCCTCTTTGGTATAAAATACTGTCATTTAAAGAAATAAGATACATGTTCTTCTTTATGCTTAGTATCTTTTTTACTGTGTCAAACCACATTCTAGTTTATAAAAAGTTAATGCCTTTTATTTTATATACAAAAGAAGCAAAACTGTGTATTACCAAAGAACTTGACAACCAGATGAGAAGAACCTTCTAATGTGATGGCTGAATTAAGATCCATTAGAGAAATAAAAATAGCATAAAAAAGGAAAACTTAATTTGCTTGCCTTTTTTTTTTTTACGCGTTTTTGCCGTGTGTATATATTTTTTACAAGCTGAAAATTAAATTCCGCTTAACGAGACCATTCAAAGTTTGGGAAGATTGAGGAAAGTTTAGATGAACCATTTGAGAAAGCTAAAAGCCATACTGAATTAAATTGAAGTGCTAAAACTAAGTGATATAAGCACGACACGGTTTGACTTAATCTACAGTTTCTGAAAAGGGAGAGTATAGACAACATGTAAAATTGGTGCTTGAAAGCAGGGTGTGTGTATACATGTTGTGTATCTTTATTCACGTAAAGTAATCCTTTAGAATTTGAAATATCTCTTTTCTACTAGAACACTTGTTTTCTCAACTTTACACTTCATTACCAAATAAATTAATATTATTGACAACTACATATTCCTGCTTTCTAGACAACATCTTTGTTGATACTCTACATCATCTCGCTTAAACGCGGTTTGAAAAAAATAGTAAAGAAAAAAATTTTTATTGACAGTCCAGTTCTCGAAGTTTCATTGGGTTACATCAAAAGAGTGACTGTGATTTAATTAACAGCTATAAATAACGAGCCACTGCCTCAGTTTAACAATAAAAATTTTCTTTCTTTTTCTCTCCCGAAGCAAAAATAAGAGAATATCTTGGTAAGTTATCTTTTAAACAATATACATAAAGTCATAAATGTGGGACGATGAATACTTTATTTTGTCTTCATTTTAACTTATCGACCATGGTGAAATAACCCACAGTGCTTCGCTGAGCGCTGTTGATACTTGCCAGTATATTTTCCTGACCACATTTATACTTTATATCCACATATATCATTTCTTTTTACTTATACTCCTTTTAGATTCATTTCTTGACTTTCCTAATTGAAAGTAGAAAGCAGGATCAGGGTATCCTTTATATTTGCTTCATGATTCGCGCTTTATAAACAAAAAAGGTAATTATAAGAAAGAGTGATATTCCAGGTGATGATGAAATCCCGTGTTCGCAGTTTCCTCCAAAAGAGACTTTGTCGTGGTTTAGTAGGAGCACTTTGTGCTCCGAAAGATCCTCTCAGTGTTGGGCAAACACTTCCTTGGATGTCTGATGGAATATTCTAAATTACGTTTTCGTTATGGATATACTAAATGACCACTTTTATAGGAGGATACCCATGATTCCTTTTTTTGTTTGTTTAGTGCTCCTATTACGAGAATATACTTTATTTTCTTTTATGATGAATCTTTAATGCATTATTCTGGCATCTCTAATATCAATGCATTTCCGCCTACATAGGCCGAGATGTATAATGTATTCAACCTGTATTCTGATACAATGAAGAAGATATTATTCTCGTAATTGTTTTAATAAAAATAACATTTAGCCTTTAAGTGTGTGTATGCATTTGATTTTTTGTATTTGTGTTTATACTGAAGGAAATAAGAAAAAAAAGAGTACATGTTTAGATCGTTTTTAGAATGACTATTCTACCTTGGAAGATTAACTGGCGCACATGTTGTAAATAAACAACATAGAAACTATAATCATGATTCAAGGTAAAGAGAAAAAGGACAATTCCGACTGTGTAAAAATATTACACTCCGATCAACTTTCTACAAGTTGTTGTGTCTTCATTTTAATATAAACATACTGCATCGTCTACCTCATGATTGATACTGGCTGCAGTAATCTTTAGAACATATAAATACTCCATCATATTTTATTCAATAAAAGGGAGGTCCTCTGGCGTTTCTATTTCTGAGTCCATTATTATCCATAACCCGCAAACACTACAAATTGTTCATCAAATGAATGACCGGCGAAATATAAAGTCATGCATTGTTAATGCGTTTAAAACTGTTTCTCTTTTTTTCTTTTTCTTTTTTTTTTTTTTTTCTTTTAATATAAATTCAAGATGAACTTTGCAAATATCTTTAGAGTAGTTAATATGGTTGCGGCCGCATTCATGATTATAGGTGGTGTAATGACCTGCATTCACGGAGGTATAAAGGCTTTTGATGTATTATATATATATATATATATATATATACACTGAACAACATATCGTAGGCTTTCCCAATTTCATTCAAGGCATCTTTGTCATGTAGGCGATATCAATGATCCAAAAAGCAAGGAAGTAACACATTTTGTGTAGTTTATTTGGCTTGATGACAGTATTATTTGAATTCAGGATGCCAGGTCCTGTAGTAAAGCATGCTTCTTTTATGTTTTCATTTATGGGTCGTGGTTTATGTAAGTATAAGTATATATGTATCGTAAAAGCGATTAATTTGAAGCATCTATAGTCTACGTTTTGTAAGTTGAGGTTTGCATACACGAGCAATGTCTCTTTTTCTAATCAATTGTTGTTAGCCTTGGATTCATAACAGTCAATTACGGTGCATTATCCATTGCATCAGGTGTTATTGTAAGTATTTGAGTTAAAAGAAAAAGAAGGCTACGGTTAATGATAAACATGTAGGTTATTGTCATTGGACTTGCTTATGTTGCTTTAGAATTCACTAAAATAGAACCACCTAATAACATGCGAAAAGAAGCCTATGATGATGCAGTTGGACAAAGCACGCATGGCAATGCGTCACTTCCATCCTTTGTATATCCAGCAACTTACGAGCAAACAACGCCATATGAACAGTCATCGCCTTATGCACAACCAGAAAGTCAACCTGCTACAGTGAATGTGACCTCATCTAAATGAATTGTAAACTGAATAAAACACTTGTGTAAATCTTCTGCTTAATTGGTCTCGAAGGATTGTACGATAGCCGCATTCAAAATAAGCGCCCATGGGCATTGGTGATAAACTAAGACCCAATAGTGGAATATAAATTGCCAACGACTAATAATATTGTTTACAAGTGGACGAACCACGGTATGATAAGAATGATGCCCAGTAATCCTATAAAATATTTGCTGATAATTTCGAATAAGCAACAGCCATGGAGTTATATAAAGCAGAGTAGGGTTATAAGACATTCACTGTATAAACGAAGCATATTAGAGCTTTCTTAGTCAAATACAGAAGGCGATAAGCTAGCGTATTGTTTTAACTGTATCAATGCTCAAGAGGGAGTTACTTTGGAAAATTACGTTACATTTTCTACCATAAATTTCAAACTGATCGCCTCTGTGAGTCTATAGCAGACCTTGGTTTAAAGTGACCCACAATCTTTATTGTGCTTCTGCTTGACTTAACAGGTACTAAAGGTGAACATTACTGGCACATTATTATCAGGCACAGTAACAGATCAACCGTATCCATCTTATATCGCATTAAGATTGAATTGGAGTAGGTTATGTCCCCAATAACCATAAGTGAAATGGTTGATATATAGTAAAAAATTACTGACACTGAAGCCAAGAGTAAAGTTCGCACTTGTTAAATTCTAGGGAAACACTACACAAGAAAATGCATCAAAAATTAGACTAATAATACGTACGTTACCTCTAGATACTACCTATGATGTCTTCCAACAAAGCTTTTCACTGTGTAGCGTCAAACTAAACATGAGTTTATGAAGTTACCATCTTGAATTGTTTCTTTTCAGGAAGAAGAAGAAAAAAAAAAGAAATTCTGATCTATTCTAATTCTATGTTGTCGGTTGATCAATAAAGATGCAAGAATACGTATAATTATGATAAATTCATATTTTATACCAGAGATATTGAACTGGACAAGCCTTAGATTAGGTAGAGGCTTTTGTAATTTGACATTGTATAGTGACAACATAGGTAGCGCCCCAAGGAAGCGCCCGTAGAATTAGTCTATTTTCTGGTGCATTTTCTTGTGTATATAATGTTCGCTTTTCATCTACTACCATGTTTTATTAAGTCAAGTCATTACGTTTTTTAAGAATGTATTAGTTTACCTTCGAATCCTTCTAGTGCATATTCAGTCAAGTCAAACGTCTCAGACATAATGAAGTTTACAGAAAAAAGTAAAATAAAAAGGGTGAGGTATTGGTTGCAGCTTTGTTGTTGTTGCTGGTACTTGTGTAAATGTGTAGAATAAAGACAAAGCAGTTATGAATCTCTGTTTTATCCTTTTTATTAAAAGTGAGAGAAGCTCATAGCAAAAAGAAATTAAGTTTTCCAAAAGAGTCAGAGTACTAATTAAGGTACATGTAATAAATTCAAATGCAAAACACAGCAAGAGGAATCTATATTCATTCCTACAACAGTATTAGTCATTTTATATAACACATGCTGTGTATATAAACGCCCTTGGGTTCAATAGTATTTCGTATATCTGAAGAGTCAGTTGATAGTTTGACTTAAGAATGGCTCGATTTCAACAATAACTTTCAACAATATCTCTTTACTTTTGTGTAAAACTACACTACAACAATATACGCTACGCTATAATACAGACTTTCTTATACAGTATATTTACTCTTTGAATGCTTTTTTTTAGTGAATATCAGTGCTAAAATACGATAGACGCACGCCTACTTTTCATTGCTATCAATTCTGCATCTTAATCTTTATATAATTGTCCAAAGAGGACCAGATCGAGAGCATGTTTGATGCTAGTTTGTGCGCTTGCGATTCAAAAAAGAAAAATGGAATATTCTACATGTTTAAGTTTAGGAACAAGACAGAGATAGAAGCGGCATAGATTAATGAGGAAAGAATTGATTATTCAGGCAATATATTGTGATTACTATAACACCATGTACTACAAGTAAACGTATTCTTATCTTCTCCTTTTTTTTGTAATCAAAAGAAATAACAATCCTTTAGCTACAGAAAACTGAAAGTCATTAAGCTTATCCATTATATGATAGTAATCACACTGGCAAATACCTTAACAACGAACCACTCCTCTCTCTATTTGATAATTCAAGCACATCTTGAACGATAAAGTGATATTAAGAAATTTTTACATAATTTAAAAATCATACATTGCGCCTCTTGAATAAGGATGTAAAGCTGCACGCAATACCACATATGGTTTAACTTTTTATCATATGAAAGGAATATTTCTTCTATTCTCATTCTAAAAACGATTCATGGAATGGTGGACTATGGTTAAATTACGTGGTGTAATTGATCATATCATATTCAAGCTACTGCTCTTAGCCCCATTTTACAATAATAGACCAAAGTCCAAGAGGTTTAACCTACATTCTCTCTACAGCTTAACTTTAATCATGTCAGAAGGCTTTATATCAATTAGATTATTCTGAGAATAATATAATATATATCACTCTTGTTTATTATTGCTTCTAAATATGTATTCATGCTTTTGAATGCATACATGATTACTATTTGATTTTTTATGATACTGATAACATTATGAATTTCATTATAAAAAGGGCACTATTTTAGCTACGAAAATCAGTCATTTCACTATCAATTCATTCTTTTTTTTCTTTATTAAAAAAAAGCTTTTAATTATCTTTTAAGTAAGTAAAAGCGTATTTAAACTGTTGAATGCAGTCTGTAACTAATAGCACATCTAATAGATACGTCTCTTTGGCTCTTTATTTTCTAAAATCAATCTATATATTTTTAACTCTACACATCAAGCACTTCCAGTAAGTAAAAGCTTATCTAAACAATTGGATACATCATTATCTAACGATATATCTTGTAGGTTCACGTCTATCGTTTTTCTAGTTCTTCAATCTTTTATAAATATATATATTCATTTATCTAGAAGTAAGTAAAATTCTTTTCAAGCTACTAGAGATAGTATTTAACAACTATATATATATATATATATATATTCAATAGATATCTCACCATGGATGAAGGCTCCACTCCAAGCTCCTTCGATTCATCGGCTATGAGTACTTCTAGTTCCCTCGCACCCGGCGACCGTATTTTGGCTGTTAAATCCTCTGTTGATGGCATTGGTTGGAACGATATCCATTGTGAAACACTCGAAAGCTTTATCGAATGTGTATACACCACCACCATGCACGCCTATTCTTTCTCGAAATTCATCTTCCTTCGAGAACTGCAAGACATGAATTTCAGAATACAAGAATACATCAGCAAGGATTTTTTTAAAGAAGTATGGCTCTCATTGGTTAATTACTCAAGAGGCCGAGCTCGCGCTCGACTCATCATTGAATATCATGAGTTAATCAATCGGCACTTGGATGATTACCTTGGAATCACCAACTACCAGAGATTCAACTTCGTATATGCTCAGCAATCTGCTATAATCGAAGACATCAACATATACACAGTTTACGCCAACAACGTTCATCTTAGATTTGGTCAGCACCTTCGACGTGCTGTTAACTCTTTATTTCGCATACGGCAACGAATGGTAGATTTGAGACGAGATCTGTCTGCACAAGATATGGATGACGACGAAATCAAGCACCGCATCCGTCAAGACACCATTCTGCCAGCGCGGATATTCAAGCAGGCTATCTCACAGCAGCCTATAAATATGGAACAACTCCTTCAAGAGCCTATTTATATGAAAGCTCTTGAAGTTCTTCAGCCTGTTTTGATGCTTATGATGAAGGCTACAACTTTGGTGAACAGGGACTTTATTATGATGTCAAGTGTAACCCTGTCAACCACTTTATGGCCTTCTATCAACTTTCTCGTCTCTTTGAACGTCTTAGTTTACCCGTCTTCAACTGTTTTCCTCTCCAGCGTTTATGGTCCCCTCGTTACGTTACCATCGACAGCAATATTCTCTGCCAAAACATCCTGGGAATTCGATGACCCAGTGCTGTCAATCTTGATTCAACAGCCCTCAAGCTGCAAGAAGGTGGACAACTTAGATTTCGTGGCACTATTCAAACTGATGGCATTGGTGCCACAGTTTTCAAGAAGAGGCTCGACAGGCAAACAAGGTACACGGCAAGGTTCACAGTGGAGTATGAAGATACCTCCAACATTGCTAATCTAGCTGGTCGAAATCATCAAGAGATTTCTGGTCGATGCGTCGCTGTGGACTCAGGAAGAAGAGAAATATTATATTGCATACATGAAAACTCTACACCAGAGCAACCAGTGAGATTTCGGTACACTAAACAACAGCAAGACAAGACGTGGAAAACCAAAAAGTACCGTCGAATTTTGCAAGCTCTCAAAGCCCAAGATCTTGATGTCGTTCAAGCTGAGCAAGTCCTTTCTCAACAGCCAAGCAGCACCGTATCTATAGAAGACTTTGGCCGCTTCCTTCAAGCCAGATATCAACAGTCTGCCGTTCTCAGTCGATTCTATGGACATACCATCACAAACCATGATAATGGATACCCCCTCTTTCGCAAGGTCCGTCTTTCAACGTACTTCAACAAACAACGTGCCGAACAAAAGCTTATTCAAGACTTACGCGCCAAGTTTGGAGAAGACGCCATGCTTGTGATGGGAAACTGGTCCGCTCCCCATGCTAGGTATCATGAGCCCATCCGTTGCCTTGGTTTCTGAAGACTTCTCAAGAAACATGGGTTCCAAGTCTTTCTTATAGACGAGTACAAGACCAGTAGGTGCTGTCCAACATGCCACAACGAAAGCCTCCACACGTTCCGTCGTGTTCCAAATCCACGACCGTATCGACGTGAGCGATATCCTACGGTTATCTGCCATGGTCTTTTAAGGTAATAATACATGAACCACTTGGATGACTTTATACTGATTGAACATTGCTTGTAGATGCACCAATCCATGCTGTAGACCCGCCATGGCAGCATCAGGTAGACAACGCTTATGGAACAGGGATGTTGCTGCTTGCCTCAACTACATGCACATCCTTCGTGGGCTTCAACGTAATGGCATGGTTCCTCATAGGTTTCGCCTGGTTGCTGTTGCTCCTACAAGACGTCAAAGAAGAGTGAACGATCAGGGGCAACCAAGAACTAGAATACGCTTAGACGATGATTCTCCGTCCTAGTTATCGCTAGGACACATCTAGATGCCTTCGGGGTAAGTTATATATATAGTAATTTTCTTACATAACTGTGTAATTCTTTATATTCTCTCCTTGGTACTTATTATTCTCATTTGTATATCGTCTCTTTGCACGCATTTTGTTTTTAACCTTTGCGTAAATGAGTTTTTTAATTCGCACCAATTATTTTTTCATCCACGTCATGATTTTATCCTCTTTCTGAAATTTATTTTTAATAAAACAGTATAGTACAGCCAGAATAACAATAAGCTTAGATCAAAGGGTTTCAAAATAAATAAATCGATTGAAAGTCGTGTTAGGTACACCTGGAATGCCGTTGTTTTCAGAATCTATAAGCTGACAGATGGCCTAGTTTGAAGAAATACCATTGATTGTTTTGTAAAGGCAGCACTCAGTAAAGCCCAAGCTCTATTTTGAGATATATAAAAAATGGGTTACGTTGCTTTTAGCACTTTGTATTCAAGTCGCAGGTAATCGGCTTAATTATGATACTAATAGAAGAGCAATGGAAATAGAGGCGAAAAGGAAACAAGCAATGCAGTCTTTGATTGACCCAAAGATAATGTGATAGAATCAAAATAATATATCTATAAATGGTAAAGGCAAAGCTTGAACAAATCAGTAACAAAAATTAATTAAACTCAAGTTGCTGTGATATGCATTGCGTTGCAGCAACTGCTTATGTCGCAGCAGAAAAAACACACACACAATAATTCTTTCATCACTTCAAATACATACGGAATACTCATCATTGTTCGCCTCTTCCTTCGTCTTGCTTCTCCATTGACCTATTCCCAAGCCATCCTATAGAGAATATAAAAAGAGACAGAAAATGCAGAAAACTATATACAATAGGTACTCTCACGAGCACTTGAAAATAATCAATCCAGGACCTTTTATGCGCATAGAGTAATGATGATCAACTGGTCATGACATATAATGGTTACAGTTTAAGATAAAATCAAAGAAAAAAAGGATATAACAGTCGTTTTATTATTACTGTTGATAATAGAATGCTAAGGGGATGTAGGGAAATGATTATAATAGAAATAAGAAATATGATTGTGGGTTTTGTTGTTTAATGTATCAAATGTACCAAAGTAAGAGTAATGGGTAAAATTGAGTGTTTGCTGTTGTTTATGATATCCGATCACGTTACGTGTATTATGACTATGCCTATGCTGATTATGTTCTTGGTGATGATGATTTATGTTGGTTATACCAGAGGACGTCCAACTTTTGATAAACATAAGAAACTTTTGTTTGTCTTCCTCTGAAATGTATTGACAATGAGCTAGTTTAGGTGTAGTTACTTTAAATGTTCTACCATTGTTATTGCTTTTACTACTACTACTACTATTATTATTATTATTGCTGCTGTTATTGCTATTATTACGATTATTGATGTTACTACTACTGCTACTACTGCTACTGCTACTGCTAGTACTGCTGTTGCTGCTACTGCTACTACAACTGCTGTTGCTGCTTTTGTTCTGACTATTGTTGATATTATTGCTTGTACATGCCAATGATGCATAAAGCCGTGTCTTCATTGGTCTATTTGCTATCACATTACTTTTAGAATGATTGATCCGTTTAGGCACCAGTGCTTTTAATCTCTCCAGCTCTGTTTTCTTGTCTTCTTTTAATTCATCTTGTTTAATATCTTCAATATCCTCTGGCCTCTGTATCTTTTGTAGTAAATATGAACTGCTCCAAGTATTATTTTGTTGATATGATTGTTTTGAGTTATTTTGAATAAGTGTGGGGAATTCATCAATATCTATTTTTAGGCATTATTATAAACAATAGTCGTATTATGTCTCTTTATATTACTTTTGGGCCTGTTGGAATAATCAGCCCAACTAGGGGCAAATATAAAAGTTGACATTTATTATTGTTGCTTTTCTGGTTTCAGTTAATCCACATTGAGCATTTATATATAAAAGTGAGAGAAATATTCAGTGATAAACAGATATAAATAAATAAAAAGCAAGAAAGAAAAGCAAAGATAACAAGCAGGTTCCCGTCCCCTCCTTTTATCAAAATGCGCTGTTACAAAAGTGACCCCAAGTAAAAACGTCATGCTGTTCCCTTAATAAAAAATTCTCTAATTTTCTCTACCTTTTTTTTTTTTTTTTTCCCTTTAATATACTAATCTATACAATGGCTTTAGCACCTCTTAAGCCTAACCTTTTAAGGCCTTTATTTGTCAACCATAATGTACGCTTATTTGTCACAAGCAGTAATTCCTCCTCACAACAACAACAACAACAACAAAATGTAATCCCAACTTGGAATGATTACTTCAAACTTCGTAAAAAGAGACGTACTTACGAAGTGACCTCTTATGTACCTTGCACCATTGCCCCTGCTTTTGGCACATTTTCTTACTTTGTTCAAATGGAAGTGGATCCTTTCACTAAGATTCTTGGCATGGATCCTCTTATGGCTGCTGTGGTTACCACTGCGGGTGCCGTAAAGTATTATGTTGAATTGTTATATGAATATGAACTAATGTACAATATAGGCTTTTGGTGGATTTTTATTAGGCCCTGTATTTGGCAATACTTTATTCAAGTTGATGAATAGAAAGATAGCTCCTGCTATGGATGCTCGCGATAAAGAATTTTTTGAACACATCAAAAAGAATCGTGCAGATGCTAGACTTAATTCAATTCGTAATCCTGTACCTGATTATTATGGTGAAAAGATTCAATCAGTACATGATTACAGAACTTGGTTAAGAAAGCAACGTGAACATTATAGAAAGGGTGTCTTTGGTGGTGATGTTAATGGACTTGAAGATTAGAGGAAAAAAAAAAAAAAAGTAAAGACAAACTGAAAGAATAGATTAAAGTTCATGTTATACTTTTGCAATTTTTTTTTCTTTCCTTTTCTTTGGTGTATATAAATTGATACATTTTTGAATGTTCTTGTTGTAAACAAACCCTTCTTAAATTACCTAAAGTGCTAACCACTTCACAAATTCTTTTTTCACTTTTGCTAGTGTTTTTTTCTTCAATACAATCAATATGAAAAAAGTAACAAAGAAACAGCGACAAAATATTTAAGCGAAAACATCACTGTTCTTCATAAAAGCACATGAAATCGTTTTAAAATGTTGCAAGCACCTATATCTTTTGATCCTTTTTTAATATATTTCGATTTACTATAAAAAACGCGCTTTTAGAGTAAGAACATTGGGAGGGTTACATGAAAGTCACATGTATATCACGTGAACGAACGCAACACTAAAGAAATACATAAATTGGAAAACAAGGTGCTCTTGTAGCTCAGCTGGTTAGAGCGTCGTGCTTATATTGTAAAATATACCTGAGGCACGCGAAGGTCGC
>JAMYHX010000320.1:0-49454 GCA_025529335.1 Rhizopus sp. PT2906
TTTAATGACTACACATTCATTTTTATAGTAAAGCAATGGACCTTCCAAGTCTGCATAAACTATTTCAAATGGCGCTCTAAACAGAATGGGCTGCTAAGGTACGCGACATACTTTATATAGTCTCTTTATTGTCATGGATACTTGCGTATAATCAGTGAGAGGTATTATCAAATATGTAACTTATTGGCGATCAGAAAGGGATTTTATAGCAATGAAAAAGAATATGAAGATATGAATGCCAAAGGCAAAACTTTGTATGGAAATAAAATAGTAGTAGAATAACAAGAAAAAAAAAGATTTAATAAAACTTAGAATACGATTTAATGCCTATCATTATTCAAATTTGTAAATCGCTTTGGCACATCGTTTGTCTTCATTATTGCAAAATAAAACCAAATCGATCTATTTACTTATTCTGGAAGTAGACCCAATTAATGAAAAGCTCAAGAAAATAAAATAGAGGCATGGGGCAATTAAAAAGTGGCTCATCAAAAATTTGACAAGACAGCTTATCTATTTGCTTGTACAATTGATCAGGTATAGAATTTACCCCTTTTTTTATACAGAGTCAAACAGGTGGGATACAAACGGTCTGAATAACTATAAGGATCAGCCGATATAAATGTTTACTTATATACCTGTTTGACAATACTAGATATCATTCTTTTGATGTACAGTTGACTTTATATTAGAAGTATCAATCTTAATTTGTAAAATTTCTTAACCATTCCATGTCTGTTTGTGTAGTCAGAAATTTTGTCTTCCGTAGTGTGAAAAGATAATTGTTTGCTTTGCCGATCCTATAATAATATTGCCATTCATAACATATGCCAAGGCTTATCTTAGGTGTCATAAAATGCACTAGAATTGAAACCAGCATACAGTGGCTACTTTTTATTCTTTCAAATTAAGAAACTAACCTGTCCCTCTCGTAATCTTAATTTCTCTTTCCACTCTTCAAATATTTATTACATTATATCGTCTAGTTCCCTACAAACTTGTTTCTAAAATTAAATTGATAAAAAAACTTCTTGCGGACAAATGTTTCAATACTTTGTTTATAGTCTTTTTTGTGGTACTATTATAAAGAGTTACGATATACTAACGCATGACGTGCTTCCGTGGATACTTCATCTTCGTCGGCTCTCGGTTCTTCCACTTGTTTGATATTTGTTAAACACACAAGTAGCATAAAAAATGTTAAGTTACACCAAAAATAGGAAAGATTCATAATATGATAAATTGAATTTTATATCATATTCTTAAGTGACATTAAAAGGCATGCCGCTTTGTTGATTTTATGGTAAATACTCAGCCAATCTACATAAACTAACGGCTGCATATAATAATACGTTCAAAGGTAAATAAAAGTACAAAATAATATCATTGATTGTTTATTTATAAAAGCCAACACTAACAAACCCAAACGTCTTCCAAAGTTCTTCCTTTCTTTTAAAAAAAAAAAAAAAAAAAAAAAGCCAGTACAGGGTTAAACAAATGAACAAGATGTCAGTTGATACACTGAAGGTTGGCCTTCCGCTTCTGACGACCAGCGCCATTAGGTTCTAATGCAGTACCATTCAGAAGCATAAAGTCCCAAGGGCAAGCTACAGAGTACTCAACGCACAGACAAAGAATTTCCCTTATAACCAGTATAAGATAGTCAGTACAATGAAAGCCCGCTTTCATCTGCATATATTCTTGTCCAACTAGGGTACTGAGTAAGCAACACTTACATTTATCAATAAGAAATGAAAAAAAAAAAAAAAAAGGCAAAAAATGCTATGCAAGGAAATATATACAAGCTATATAGCGGAGTATGAAATATATTTATCAGGTACGTAGGGCAAATAGTGATCGATATGCATTACCAACAGCTTTCTCGAGTGGTTCACTATCGTCAAGAGTGATAAACAACACTAGGTTTTGTAGTTTACGTTATTGATTTGACAAAATCCAGCTTTAGATCATTTTATTGAAAGGAGCTGCAAGGAATCTTGAACCTTAAAGTAGATGTTGCTCTTTAATACAAAAGCCATACTTGATAGAGTGAGCAACAATGAATTAACTGGATCCTATGAAATAAATCCAAAATTGAAGTGATTCGTTTACTATTGTGAAAAATACTTATTATTCATGATTCATGTCAAGTACATCAGACACTAAAAGTCCATTGGCCTAGCCAGAGCGATTTTTTTTTTTTTTTTTCAGTCCGTGGACTTCGTGCCCATAAACGTCTTTTTTTACTATTTGCCATCAATGCCAAAAAAGAAATCTACAATACGATCTGATATAGCATTAAGCATCGATCAGCAAAAACTCTTTAAGCCTTCACAACCAAAACAATCTTTACGACATAGAAAAGAAGAAAATGCTTCTGAAGTGCTTCAAGAGATGATTGCAAACTCTGATTATGACAATGCTTTGAAATTATTCAAGGCTCTACTAGAAAGTTCACGCTTCAGTATTGGTAGCTTATGGGAGGTATGACGATGAGGCATGGTATAATGCATTTTCTTATTATTATAATAGACAGGTGTTGAGTTGATTGGCACAGTTGAACCCACAAAACTCACTGATTACTTACATGGAGTTTATATTTGCTCTCAAGGAAAAACAGTAAGTTCAATCGAAGGTGATAGTATTTTAATGATTGATTTTTGTAGCGTTTGGCTGTATTTCATGCATATATTGATAACTTGATGCTTGAGAAACGATGGCAAGAAGCCCTTGATGAGCTTGAACTGTAAGTTTATACAATAATAGTTTTCCATTATTAACTCATCATACATCAGACGACGTGACTCACCCAAATATCAAACTCCAGCTCTCTTGGATAAAATATCAACTTGTAAAAAGCAATTAGGCAAATAGATGTATAATAATGTAAATATTCATGTGTTTTGTGTGTACAAAATGGTATATAAATGTTTTTATTCTACAATCAAATCCTTTACATCCCAATCCTCATATGTATTATCGGGTAAAAATCGTCTGACGATCAATGGAACTTTCTTCTCTCGTAACTCCTTCATGGCAATCACTAATGCATCTGTTTCACCGTCTAATTCAACCATGACTGGTGCATTCATACTATTGTCTTTGTTAGCTTATTTGTTTTTTATATTTTTTGTGTTCTTGTCCTAACCTGATCTGAAGTGCACGAGTTCCCAAAATTCTTGCCTTTTCAAACTTTGTCATGTAAGGCGTTGTCTGTCTTACTTTGGATGATCCTTGTTCTTCAGATCCTTTCTCAATAATCTCGATGGAAGCCTCATCCATCTATAATAATGAATAATTGAATCTAGAACAAGACTTTATAACTTACTGTAATACTAGAATAGTGTTAAAAGTTTATATCTTTTATTGATCAAATTCACTTACTCTCTAGACATTTTTTTTGACAGTAAAAAATATATAAAATGTGCAATTCAGTGCTTCCTTCCAAATTATTTATACAAGCCACAATAGCCCCCTTGCCACACACACATTTATATACATGACAAAAATGGGTTCTCTTTAATGAATATCACACATACACACACGACAAAAGGAAACATAAAATACACAAATTAAATATAATTACTTCTGGTCAACACCATGCTGCTTGATAATATTGGCTGCATATGGATGTTCGCTTCCCTCAAAGATCTTCAAACGCTCCAATCGAACTTGTCGAAGTCTATTCTTTGGTAACATGCCTGAAACAGCCTTACGAATAGGCTAAACATATAGTATATAAGTAAGCATTTTTTTTTAAAAAAATTTCTATTGTTTTTACCTCTGTTGGGTCATTGGCTTGAAGGTTTTTAAAGTTGATTTCTTTTAATCCACCAGGGTACATGGTATGGTGACGATATAACTTTTGTTCAGCTTTCTTTCCAGAAACCAAAACATCTTTGGCATTAATAACAACAACATAATCACCACAATCAGCTATTGAAAACATTAGTAAACTGATGAATAGACATTGAATATGTCATTACATGCTGGATCGTAAATAGGTTTATGCTTTCCCATCAAGGTGGTTGCAATATTTGTAGCCAAACGACCTAAAACTCTTTGCTTAGCATCAACAACATGCCACACACGGGCATATGCAAGAGCAGTCTATTTGAGATGTTAGTGAATAGAAAGAAAGGGAAGAGAATGAACCTACATTTCCAACAGCTTGTGACATTCTAAAGAAAAACCTCCAAAACTATCAATGAACTACTGTCCCCGCTGGTTTGAGAGGGTACACGGCTTTCAAGAAAAGTAGTCACGAATTCCTTGTTTGAGCGATGCTTTTATCACGTGATACTACTCATCTTTAGGAATACACGCGCCCAGTTACATCTTTTAGCATTTCGACACATGAGCAGCGAAATTAACTGCATTGCGCTTATTGGAAAGCAGGTGTGATGATGTGTATGTGATGTAAAATAATAAAGAGAATGCTAATCGTGATGAACAGAATAATCCATTATATATCAAAAACTTTAATACTTCGCATCCTGACTTAAAATATCACTACATTGCACATACATCAATAGACGTCATTGAAGAAAGAGTATCTAATGGACCCAAGAGCTTAGATGCTTACTTGGGCTTATTATATGCTATGGAGGATTTAGCAGTGTACATATTCAATAAGCTGGAGGCATTAATAGAGTGTTAATAATCTTTCCATAGATATGGATATATAACAAACACCAGAGTTAAAATTATTGCTGTTGTATCTGTTACTGATGGAATCATTCGTGATGCAGATATGAAAGCTGTAAATGTGTATTGGTCTTAATGTATATTTGTATTAATCTGTATTTTACAATAGCTATTTCGTAAAATACATTCTGCTTATGTCACAAACGTATGCAACCCATTTTATAATGTGGATTCTCAAAAACCTATTACAAGTAAAACATTTACCAAGGCTATTGAATCTATTGGGATGAGTGCAAGAACATTAGAAATATAATAAATACTATCATGTTCAATACATGTCTGTCTTTGTCTACTCTCTGCTGAGTATCACTTCAGATTGAAACGCAGAAAAAAAGAGAGAGAGAAGATCTTCCTTGTAATACATAAAAATCTTTCTTCCCCCTTTCTTTTTTTTCTCTTTATGAATCTTCCTAAAATAAAACGAATACCATCTTTTGCTTATCCTTTGAAAGGAGTTTATTTCTTTTTAGCTCATCCAAAGGTATATAAAGAGTAAGCATCTATCCTTTATTAATAGTTGCTGCAAAAGGAACTATGGTTAAAAACGCTCAGTCCCATTGTATTGTCAATCATCTTTAGCACTTTCTCTATTGGGTTTTCATTAAAAGTACTTTTACCTGGACATGTTGAGAAGTTAATCGAATGGCACTGGCCACACTGGATGTCTTGGTTCGTTTCTGTCATCTCTGTTGTCCTCGAGAGTGCCATCATCAACCTGCTGTTCTTTGCTATTTTGGTGCCCATTTTTCAAGATGCTGTGTTTGATGCTACCTTAGAAGCTAGGGGATTAGGTCATCTGTTGGATGATACCGAGGATATACCAAGAATTGTCATTTGTTGGCGTAATATAAGGTCAAGCATCTTGGTAAACTGGTTACTGATTATGGTCAAGGTACGTCTTTAAACCTAATATGTCATTTTATCTCTCTAAAAAAAAGTAATAGATCTTACTTTTGATTCTCACATCTCCTTTTCAACTGGTGCCTGTTGTTGGTACAGCACTGGCTTGCTATATCAGTGGATGGCCAACTGCGTAAGTAATGAATACTAATGAGCGTACCTGGTTTCATCTGACTTTTTTTTTTTTTTTCATTTTCTTATTATTCTTTCTAATACAGTTGGAATCAGCACTTGCATTATGATATCGAAATCCGCGGACTCAAGGTATCCGAATCATACCGTTATGCAAAAGAACATAAATGGGACTATGCCAACTTTGGCTCTGTTGCGTTTGCTTTGGAAATCTTGCCCGTATTTAATATCTTTTTCGTATGGACAAATATAGTAGGCGCTGGTTTATGGGTGGCTGCTACCTACGAGCACGAAAATGATCAGACAGCCGAGGAAGAGGAGAGCGTGCCTTATCCTCCTGCAAAGAAGCCTACAACAACAGCAGCCACAGAACAAACCCCACTTCTCCAATAATAAAATGCCCCAAAAGATTCTATACCTGTCAATTGATTAAACTGTAGCACAATTGACACCTATTAAGGAACGTCTGTGTAATGTTGCATTTTTTAAAAGAAAACTGTATGGCTTAGAAACAGTTTAATGAGGTTGCATATAAAAAAAAAGAAGGAGGGCGTATTTCTCAAAGCGATGCTTATTCTCACTGTTCCAAAGTCTTTGGATTTCTACCTAGCAGGATCTCTATGTCATGCCTTTAGCTTTAACTGTTTTTTTTTTTTTTTTTTTTTTTTTTTTTTTTTTTTTTTTTTTTTTTTTTTTTTTTTTTTTTTTTTTCGTAAGCAATTCATATAATCAAGATGAGAAAAGAACCCGGTGCCCGTATAGGGTTCACTGGAGAACAATATCACATTAGAAGCCGAAATGGAACCAACTATGATTGTATGTCGTGCCTAACACAATCAAACAGCTGCCGAAGTGGAAGGAAAAGATGAGGTGGTTACCCGCCCTTTAACTTTCAACTGATTTACTTCGCTGTTGTTCCCATCCCAAGAAAAATAGAAAAAATGCGTTAGCAGCGCTAAAAGATCTAAAGAAATAGACAAGAAAAAAATTTTTTTATTATATATTATCTGAAAATAAAGCGTGGCGTAAAAGAGCCTATTACCACTTCATCTTCTCCTTCCACTTCGGTAACTGTTCGATTGTGTTAGGCACGAAAAATGTGATATACACCCGCCCATGGTACGTAGATGGATTTAATCCACAGATTAGGTTAATCCCACCCTCAGAAAAAAAATGAATTGAAGATTATTATATATGCTAGCATAGAAAGACATGAAGAAGAGAAGTATTTTATTTGTTTTTTCTTATATAAATATGGAAAATAAAGCGTGGCTCAGAGAGCATGTATCACATTTTTCGCCTCCGTTTCACCAACTGACTGATTCTTATCCTCATTCTTATTCTTATCTAATTCTCATAAAGAATACGCGTTATGCTTTATTCTGCCTATTTCTGGTTTATCTTTCAAGGACCTATTCAAAGCTTATTTTAATAAAAATGTGACTAGACAAGCTTTCATATGAACTGGAATTCTTATACATAAACAAACAGGCCTGTGCCGATTTTCTGGTTCCCAATATTTATATTTGGCTTGATGACCACCGTCATTTATGGAAATCGTCGCTTTTTTTATCGAAGATTCTCCCTCTTTTATTTATTATACAAGTAAAAGAGGGGTCAACAAGAGAGAAGGATGACTTCTAATAGCATTCTTTTTTGAGTTATTGCTTATGTAAAATGAGCTTGGCTTTTAAACAAGAGGAATGTTAAAAAAGGTCACGGCTAGTGTACTGAATTTGATTGATCGAACCAGACGCAGGTTCCTTTTCGATGGTTTGACCATCTTTACTAAATTGGGCTTATCGGAAGTACATTTTCTTGAATAAATATACGATCTGAAATGATCCTCTCTATCTCTGTCTAGGTTATAGTCAAAAATATATACATGTCTGTGTTATTGAGTACATGAATGTGTCCTTAATAACCCATGTTTTACTCATATGGTCATTCTTCGCATTTTCTCTTTTTACAGAAATATTTTGTTCCCTATTTAGTAGATGTTTTGAACCATTTCATTATGTAGATTAAGCTTCATTGAATTTCATTATGCTCAAGTCAATCAAGGTTACTTGTCTGTTGTACAAAAAAGCTTATTTCTTGTGATTTCTCCTATAAGAATTCGAATAGACAGAGCATTATATATATATATAAAGAAGCTTCTTTTTCTTCTTTCTTCTTTTTTATTTTGATAGAATAATATGTCAAGGCAAGCAATTACTCAACTATCTCACTCAGATAATTATAACTCCAGCCTAAGCTTCTCAGTTGCCAGTTCACCTTCCTTATCCACATCTGCCTCGGTAAATTCTGATCTTAATAGAAAAGATTCAAGGCGAAACAACAAGAAGCAATACCCGTGTGACAAGTGCTCTAAAATTTTCAACCGTCCAAGTGCATTAACCACCCATTCTTACACACATACTGGTGAAAAACCTTTCCAGTGTCAAAGGTAAAAAAAAAAAAAAAAAAAAAAAAAAAGCGTGTAGTATGATACGATAATTGACATGTTTCAATTTAGCAAAGGATGTGGTCGTCGATTCTCGGTGCTATCTAATCTTCGAAGACATTTGAAGGCTCATCAAAAGCTGAAAGATTCATACCAACTATCTTCGATAGCCAGACTGCGTTTTGTAAGGCAATTGATTGAACGAAGTAAAACAATGTTGGCACCAAGGCAAGACAAAGTTGAACCAAAGTACCCCCTTCTTTCTCAATTACAACTCCCACAGCCCCTATCTCCTTCCACACCTACATTGTGGCATAATCTTCATCCTTCTACATTCGGATGCCACTATTATATGGCTCTACCTTCTCTGGGACTACATGAACATAATCATTACTTGCAACCAGACAATTGCTCTATGTATACCGAAAACCAATTGAATCCTTTATGGTTAGTAACAGATACAGTAAAAAGAAGGGCTCCTTCATATACCTCATATTGTCATCATGAGTATTATTCTGATCTTTCAACATCTAGCAACCATCAGCAGACTGGAAACACATCTATCCCATTTACATATTCATCTTGATCATTCCCCCGTATATATATATGTGTGTATGTTATTGCTAATTTTTACCTCTTTCCCCCCTTTCTCTTTCATTTTATCATTAATAATAATATAATAATATTTATTTACGCTATTATTTATACGTTATGTTTTCTTTTTCTTCTTTTTATACCGACTCCTTTCTTTAATCAACATTAAATGTACGTGCAACTACTTTAAAAATAAAGTCTTGTCATTTTGGCCAAATCTCGAAAACAGTACTCCTTTTTTTTAAGAAAAAAAAATAAAAAATAATAATGTCGTGTGCCTGATTTGTTTTGTTTGACAAAAAGACATTCTTTGTTCTATACGCTCTTTTTTTTTCCAGAGAAGGATTAGTTTCCAAATAAGGAGATTAGTGTGTCCTTTATTGACAATTGTCAGTTCTCAGCTGTTGTACAACAAAAGTTAAGTCCCCTTCTTTGATAAAAAAGAAGATAAAGAAATAAATAGTATAAAATAACCAAAGCTCACACATTTAAACAAATAAAATAGTAAATAATAATACTACATGTTCATTATTTAATGTGTGTAGCATGTTGACAAATATCTTGATATAATTGGGTTCTTTTAAATTGAAGCAATTCAGAATATCTAAAACTCTACGATTCATGCATCAACTGTGGATTGCGCAGCTTCTTATATATTGATGCTAGCCTAATGAATCTACGGATGATGTATCACCCTATGGTCCCCCATTTTTTAGCACAGTCAATTCTTGGAGTAACACAATATTCTATTTAAAACCACCTTGGCCGTCATGATGCTATTTTTATGCACTTCGCTACTGTGCACCGAAGCATTGGTTTATACATATTAAGCCTTTTTCGTTTTCATTGTTAATACACTTTGTTACGAGATAAGCTCTCTATGATCAACTATAAACAATATAATCTATTACTTGAGCATAATCGTATTGTTGATATAAGCACCTTATATAATTACTACGAAATATATAATGCTTTGTTATTATCACTTGTCTTAAAGACCATAAATCAAGGAGAAAAGCAAATAAACTCATTAGAGTCAAGGGTCATTTTTTTTCTTCAAGGCTTTATTATGTTTTGGTAAACATTTATATTTTATCTTTTATGCTTGTTTTCAGGTATAACTACAAACCTTTTCATCCATTGTGCAGTCATCCTTTGTATGACTGGAAATCATACTCCTTTCAATTGACGGATTATTCTGTTTTGACAATTTCAATGGTTATAGTTCAAAATACTTTGGAATTTGGCCATACCATCCTTGTTGCAAATGACTCAAATGATGTATGATTGCAGTGCATGATTGTTGGTGATAGAGCTTATCCATAAGGATGAAGTGAAATTTAGATCTCAGGTGTCCAAGTTGATAAATGAGATTCCTCCCTGGCTGAATAAACTACGGCCATACAATGTTGAAAGCAACAGATTCTGTCCGATTTTCTGTCTGAAAGATATTAATAAGAATATTGCATCTCTAGGTTCCAATGGCTAGTATTGGGTCTTTCGTTGCTGTTTGAGTTGTAAAGTCAGCAATAACTATGTGCAGTGATGTGTCCTTTTGAGAATCAAAAGACAAAGAGCCCCTTTGCACAAAACAGCTTTACGTTTTCATTGTGAGTCCCAGCCACTATTTCAACAGTAATCAGGTGTTATTGTCCTAATTGTAGCTTTGCTGTTTGGCAATGTTTTAGCAAAACCCCCAATAGCACCACAACGTAGACCTTTAAGCTTGACAATGTGCCACTCTTTGTTGTCTTGATTCGTAACTTTTATTATCGTGCTTTGACATGGTACTAACCGTGATTAATGGTAAACCCTTTTCGAGCTCGAAGCAAGTAATGTGTATGTAATGTTGAAAAAAATGCTTTTCCCTGATCCTAAAGAAGTACTACATGGTGATGAAGGAATTAGAAAAAAAAAGAAGAAAGCAAAAAGATTGGGTTTTGCTATTTGCACACTTCCTCGCGACTCCCAGATTTCAAAATAGTGACGTGGCATTTTTTAGTCGGACCTTGATTCTCGAAATTAATGACGTTGAGGAGCGCGCGTTCTCTTACAGGCTCTTCTTCATCAGATGAACAGATATTCAAGAAATCAGGTAATCTTTCTTTAAGCAGAATTACTGGACTGTGCGTGTACACGATTGGTTTTGACAACAGTTCCATAAATGACCGCACAAGACAAGTACGAGCACTCCTTCTACCCACATTTAATGGCTAGATTGTAGTCCTCTGCTTAATGCCAGTAGAAACGTAGACTGTGCGTGTACACGATTGGTTTTGACAACAGTTCCATAAATGGCCGCACAAGACAAGTACGAGCACTCCTTCTACCCACATTTAATGGCTAGATTGTAGTCCTCTGCCTAATGCTCGTTTCATCTGCTTCTTTTGTTGCCTCAATACAGTATCTAGTTACTATACTAATTAAATATCTCTAGTCATGCCTTCGCAATCTTTAAAACCTACATGTTTGGCGCGTCAATGTTAATGAGATAGGGTCCTTATTACTTAACTTACCGCTGAAGCTAACAAATAATACAAATATACCACTACGGAGAATAATGTGTTCCTCGTATCTTCAGCAATAGTAACTTGGATTTGTGTATTAAAGATGAATAACTTGTGAAGAAAGAGAATCTAAACATATTCACTTATAATCTTTGCAAGAAGACAGACCCAGTTATTTCAATAAACTCTCAACAAACTTGTAAAATTGGATAATAAAAATATACTCTTAATGAGCAATGTCAAAATTAATGCTCTATAACGCTGCTAGCAAAACTAAGACGGGCTATGTTTGGCAATGTTACGTATTGTATATGCAAAATATCACTATATTTTTCATATATTTATTATCTTTGGAGTTGCTTATCAGTTATCTTTCAAGTCTGCCAAGTAGTATAAGATTGTTCGGACTCAAAAGCAATGTTTGATCATAGGTGTATACATGCTATAAACCAAGAATGTTTATTACTCACATAGATTTCTGCAATAAAGATTTATTTTTCTTATTTACGTCTCAGGGTAGGCTTCTCATCTTGTCTTTTGCTTTTTTGGTGAAGCATACACCGTGTCACGAGAATCATTCGATTCGTCAGAGGAGTTGCCACCAGAGTCGCTGTTCAAATAGTCTTCTGCTGATTGTGCGCCAGCAGCAACGAGTGTCTATTATTAACAAAATGGGCTCATATTAATTGCTGGACAACAAAAACAATAAAATTGTGTGCCTGAGTACAAACCTTCACTTTCCATAGGTTTTTAATAAGATTTGGCCCATAGCTTGACAAGAATCCCGAAGGGCGAGCAAAGTCGAACGAGAGGACTTCCTCGAAGACGTAAAGTCCTCGACTTGGCTGAGAGAGGCTGTATAAGTGCATCTTATTTACTATTAAAGTAGTTAGCCAAGATATTACAGATCAAGCTCAGAAATATAACACTCACGGTATATTTGTATACCATAAATTTTGATTTGTTCATAGGAGCTTTCTTCTCCATAATTGACCATTCTTCTTATTTTTTTCAGCGACGTCTTTAGCTGTTTTGCCAGCTTTATCCTGTCCCCGACAAAATGGTGGTGGTTGCGCTGGTTGGGTGGCCCACTCACCTCAACCAGAGCAAAAGGCATATCATATTTTTCGAGGCTCATGATGGCATCGGGAATCTTACCAATGGATCTCCTCTCGGCATCCTTCTGGGCGATCTGCCTCTCCTCTTTTTCTGCTTGTAGGGCCTCGTCACCCCTTACATCAAAATTCATTATTTAGTTTAGGTACTAAAGATAATCAAGCAAAACTTGATAATTGTGTATGTCTTACCATTGCAAGCAAAAGTAGTCAGAATAACTTTTAAATAATTCTTTAAACAATGGTCCCAAGAACGTTATGATGAAATGGTTTTCGCTCTGCAACAAGCAGAGCGAACAGCGATTATCTGAGGGATACAGGTCTCTTCTACCAAGAAAGTGTTTAAATTACATTTTCTTTTCTCGGACTAATTTTATAAACAGTTTTCTTACATTTGTTTCATGAGCTTGATTGCTCTTTTTTTCCATTTGGATGTATGATCTTTATTATTGCGAATGATCTTTTTAGCTTCTTTTATTGCCGCTTTGAGCTCAGATAGGTTGTTCTACAAACCGATGGCTTTAGAACGCAATATATGTTAGGTTCTCACTCTATGAACTTACTGCGGGACCAAATATTTCAACTGCAAAACTCTTTACATCTTGATATGTTGCACCATCGGGGCCTTGAGCGGCTCTTCCGGTACGAGTGTTTTTTTTTACCTGATCAATAATTTCATTCAAGTCTGACTCTTCAATAATAGCTCTTAGTTTCGTGGAAGAAGAAGGAACCAGGTCAATTATTCCATAGTACAAGAGGCTAATATTGTAGATTAGTAGTTATTAATACTATACTACATTACAGTTGGCACTTGTCTTACTCTTGCTTGTGAATTTCTGCCACATGGTCAGTTTGGATTTTGAAGTTCATTATTTTCGAACGAACGCGTTCTTCAGCTGTGTGATCCAAGAATGGGTTGTCAATATCATGGTGATTGCTTTCTTCGTTTGAAATGTTGATATTATTAATAGAGGTACTTGCTGAGGATTTGCCTTCTTGATTGGCTGTCCTGAGGAGGCGTTTGCGAATATTTGAAACAGATACTCCTCTGGCGTCATCGAGCAGGTCAAGAGCGGAAACTTGAAATTTTTTGGAGACAGTAGCAACTTTATCGGATTCCTCCTTAGCGATATGTTCAACCAAAATACCTTCCCAGAATTTTTTGGCGCCCCATCGCTTCAAAGCGCTCGCAGGTGCATCTTCTGGCAGCAACATCTTATATAAACCAAAAAGCTGCGCGTCAAGCTCCTTTAAATCATCTTTAGAATTTGTATTTTCTATAAACGTTGCTTTGTTTCTGTTTAAAAAATGCATATATGAAAATGCATTTTTATTTGATTTAAAATAATCTTCGACCGCTTTGTTTTTCCAACTCATTTTAGGTTTTTTAGAAGATAAAGAGAAAATGGGTAGTTGCTGAATACAGAGGATGTATTCACTAGTTTTAGAGCGTGACTGAAAAAAATACCAATAAAAAAGTTAGTGTTAGGAAATATGATAATGACTGCGTTCAATTAAGCACTTGATAAAGCGCGTCATTCGTGAATTTGATAAACTAAATATAGACTCTATAGGACTATATCACTTACAGCATAAACCATGTTGCTAGATACGAAGAATATGCTCAAACCTGTTTGTCTCTTACTACTTTTAATATTGTTACAGATAGATTGTTTCTATGGAAACTGTATTTCTTTTATTTTCTTTTTCTTTATCTGCTCCTATGATAAATACATTTTCGAAAGGGATGCATCCACGTACCTCTTCACTACTGATAGATCTTTCTTTCCTGTAAGTCATTGGCTCTACTGAAAATAGTAACGCAATCGGTCAGGCACATGATATGCAGTCCTTACTGGAAACGATTAGACGTCCCTCAACCGAACTTGCAGCAGTCCGTGCAGAGATAACTAGCTTACATCAACAGGTGACCCAACTTCAAGAACAAACGACACAACAATTCATGAGTATGAACCAATCCACACATCACGAAGACGACAACCATCTCAGCTCTGAAGATTTTTCTGCACTATCCTCTCAAACATTCCCATGGAATGACCCTCAGCGCATTTCCCAAACCAAGCGCAGTCTTGCAGAGCATGAACAACAACGCCGATTGTAACGACAAGAAGCAGCTGCACGCCTCCTATAGCCACCATCTGAGAATCAAGGATTTCAATACGTATACTTGCCAACTAAGGCACGAGTTCCTATTGGTCAGATTCGTATTTGTCTGAGAAAACTTAATATTATGAACAACCGCATACTGGATATACACTACTCAGACCGCAGTACTGTTGCGTTATTTGTGCATAATGATTATGTGAGTGAGCTTTGTAAACAATTAGGACGCTTTAAAGTTACCCTTAAGGACGATTTTGATCCTTGTGATCCCAAAGTCTTACGGGATCCTAAATACGTCGATTTTTCGCCTGAAGAAAGAGCTAATTTCGCCCTCATGCATCACGGTGACCGTATGGCACGCGCCCTGAATTACATTCGCGCCCCTGTCAAGTACGCTGTTGTTCGATTTTTCTACTCTAAAGGCTGGATCAGTAAACACTTTTGCAAGAAACCTTACTTAGTAGACGTAAAGTATCCGACCAAGCAGCTGACTTCTTCCAACCTGACGATGTCACCATGGACAACGCGGATGACTTATTCCACGAATCTATCAACACCGACACCAACTCTACAAGGGAAGCTATTAGCATAGATGACTCTACACCCATATGAACCATCTAACAATTACATTTTTTAATGCTACCGGCCTATCCAGGCATGTCATTACATCTATTATCGAAGCAGCACAACCAACATCGGGCCGTTTAATCACTGAAACTTGGCTACTCTTACCTGCAAGATACCCAGCAAATTGAAAACAATTCCATACGTATGGTATACCTATCGAATACTATAACAACAGAGGCGCGCAAGGTATACGTATGCTGGTAAATCCTAACTGTCCGTATCACATCCATCGCTTGCCCTCTCGTGATTCTTCTTTTGCTCAGTATCAACTTTCCTTCACAATAGCTGATGCATTAATTCACCGTATGTATTTGCCACCTTCCCTGGATAATCAGACAGTCTTGGAGATTCTATCATCGCTCCCATCAACAACTCCTACACAAGGCAAACCATCATATGTGGTGATTTTAACTCTAAGCTTGGCTCTTACACAGAGGATCACTCGATCAACCCTCGGGATAACGCTGTACACCGTTGGCTTAAAGAAAAGGGTATTATCATATGGAATAGACGACTGGCTTTTGGCCAACCTACATTACTGACACATAAGTGGAGCAGTATTATTGATCTTTTCATGAGTACTCACTGAACTAAACGAACCAGAAATGAAGATTCTTGTGGACAAATCCCTCGGTTCCAACTATAAAATGATCTCTTTCTCTTTTAAAACAACTGCTCTTTATCAACCGACACAAGTACAATGAGTCATATGGAATCTTGGAAAATTGAGAAAGCAAAAGGTTTGCGACGTACACTCAACAAGTGCAATCAGCCTTAACCCGTCTTGGACTGTCAGCTCAATCTGCTTCCCCCCGGGTTGATGATGTAAAAACAGCATAGAGACGTATAGAAGAGCCCAACCATTCTATATGTCAAATCACATACGATTCACTGGGTGCCACTTGCGGTCTGGTTACTTCAGGCTTTAACTACTGGCAAGACTTCTGGACCACTGAAATGCTACAGGCCATTGAAACACGTGAGTACTACTATCGTAAATAGCGCAAGGCGTATGGACTTAATAAGATACATTACTGGATTCGACATCAGGAAGCCTGTTCCCGTCTTAAGCGACTAATACATCGACGACGACGAGAGACATGAGACAAACTCTACAACCAAATGGTCACAGGCGAATACACTAAAGCGCTGGCGAAAATAAGTAAAATACGCAAACATCGTATTTTGAAGCCAACTTTCTACACTCCTGAAGGTGCACAGAATTCTGCGGACGTAATGGCGACACACTTGAAATTTATTTACCCTGGTGACCTACTTGGTATTGTGCAAGCTCATGAAGTGGCCTCACCTACTCTACCTTCGGATGAAGAATGTCCCTTCGGCATTGACCTTATTTAGGATGCTATAAACCATTTGCTTGTCAAACAGGTCCCAGGTGTAGATCATTTACGGATTGAAATGATAAAGCCCATTCAACATTTACTTGTACCGGTCCTTCTCATCCTGTTTCAAATGTGTTGGGCATGGCCCTACGTCCCTCTGCCTTGGCGTATCGCACAAGTCGTCCCAATCCATAAGAAAGGCTCTCCATTAGACTCAGGTAACTACCGTCCAATCAGCTTAACCACAATTTTTAGAAAAATCCTGGAACGTTATATACAACCCACATTGACAAGCGAAGGGTCGCCACTGGATATTGCGCAAGGGGGATTTCGTGAACCCCGTAGTGCTTTGGACCAAGCTTTATGTCTTTCTGAGATCTGTCAGATATTGCGTTCACAATTCCGCATTGCCCCGGTCTTAGCCTTCCTGGATATAAAATCCGCCTATGATACGGTTAACCGCAGCTTTGTTTGGGAAACCCTCAGTCAATATATCACACCTCCTTTACTGGGTCTACTACGTGATCTGTTCGATGACGTTCCAATTGAAGTTCTACTTTCTAATGCTACTTCTCGTCAATTTTGTCCAAAAACAGGTGGTTTACAAGGTTCCATACTCTCATTGTATCTCTACTCGGTATACATCAACCAACTACCAGCTCAACTGCGCCCTTAAGCTCTTTCATCTAGCTCGTCGCCGCTGGAAATGATACCGTCTCTGAATTGCCTACTCTATACAGACGATATAGCCCTCATCGTCGAACACTCCAATATGGTTAATCTACTGCGGCAATGCGAAAATCATAGTATCCAAATGGAATACAAATGGAACCCATCTAAATGCGTAATTTTGGGCAATAGTACAGATCCAATTACATATACCCTTTATGATCAGCCATTACCAAGAGGAACAACTTTTGTATACCTTGGCGTCCCCTTCAAACCGGGTGGGTATCTCGACCCAGAGGAGCTAATTCAACGTAATACCCGTAAGGCTCTTGCAACGATGAACATGCTGTCATCTGTTGGTGTAAATCCTTCTGGTTTCTCCAAGCTTCTTTGCACCAGGTTTTACGCTCATATCATTCGACCTCAGCTTGAGCACGGCCTAGTAATCAATCACTTCACGGTCTCTCAACTTCACACGTTAGAGGAAACCCAGAATAATTGCATCAAGAAAACCTACGGTGCTCGAGGCAAAGTGTCCACTAAGATTATGCTTCACATGTCGAAGTTGCCACTCATGTCCGAACGAGTCAGTATACTACAGACACAGTTCCTCTTTCGTTCCCTATATTTGTCAGAAGATGCGCTACTTGCTTGCCTGTTACCTTATATTCGCAATACCAGAGGAAGTCAGTGGTACGCTCTCTCTCGTACATCGCTTTGGAAAACGGTGCTGCCTACTACTGAGGAACCCGATACTCGCTCACTCAAGGCTGCTAAACGATGCTTTTTGCAACAGAGTCTAGAGGCCCGCCAAAGATCCCGAGACTCCAAACTACTTTCTAACTGCCGTCGATCAACCTCTCTGGATCCTATACTCTGGCTGCCCATGTCTAAATCAAAGCGCAGTCGCTGTATACGATGGAGACTAGGATGGCTTCCTGGTGGTAAGCCTCGACCATGCCCCAAGCACCCAACACAACTGCTCTCTAAGAAACACGTTGTTAGCTGTCTTGATATGCACCGACGCCTATTCATGCCTGATACTATACGCGATCCATTGTCATTCCTTCTGAATGTGCTTCCTCTACGTCCCTCGGTTTCCCCTAACCTAGCTCTCACCTGGCCGATTATATGCTCCCTACTATATGAATTAGATCAACTACACCATAACAAATTGATCTATACCAAGCATCCCCAGGGTCAAAAACTTCTTGTATGGCTAAATCAATTCCTTTAGTTTTTCATCGGTAATTCCGCTCATCATTTTCCTTTAACTTTTTTTACCCTTGTATTCAAAAGGGATTTTTTCGCTACTATTTACTTCCAAACGGATTGAACGGATTGAATGGGTCCGAGCGGACGTTTATTTGTTTTATGAAATATCATGTTAACCAAAAACGTCCACTGATGACGAATAATATTTCCATAATCGATCTATTTGCAGTGATACGAGATCTACGAATTTCCCTTTTCGAAAACTATCTAATGTCTTACTTCTGTTTGTTCTTTTTTCAAAATCTACTGTAGTGGAGATAGGGGATATTTTTTCCGTATAAACAGACGATGTCCGATATTATGGTGCCTTTACGTGTAGCTATCAAGGCCTCCTTATCTCAAAATGATAGGTTTTGTATAATGAGGTCAACTTTTCCTAGTTTCTTTGGCTAAAGTTGATATAATTAGCTTCTAATTCACGACACTCCTTCCTAAATAGTTTGATTCGACAAGTTCCACAAAATACCTACCAAAAGTATATAAAATCATGACCTATTTTCAAGATCATTTTTTTTAAAGAAAAACGACCAATTACTTTAAAATGACAAAAATGGAATACGTTCGACTTGGCAAAACTGGATTGAAGGTACATTGACCCATTGATATTGTATAAACTTAACCATCCTTAGGTATCTCGAATCTGTTTAGGTGCCATGAGTTACGGAAGCTCCAAATGGCTTCCTTGGGTGAAGGATGAAGAAGAATCACTGGAATTGATCAAGATGGCGTACGATGCTGGTATCAACTTTATTGATACTGCAAATGTTTACAGTAACGGTTTGAGTGAACGCGTTGTAGGCAAGGCCATCAAAAAATTCAATTTGCCTCGTAACCGCATTGTGATTGCCACCAAGGTTCGTCTCCCCGTACACGAAGATGATATCGATATCCCGCCTTTTAGTTTGCCTTCAGATGATTTCAGATTGGTAAATAATGGAGGTTTGTCCAGAAAGGCTATCCTTCAAGCTGTTGACGACTCCTTGAGACGCTTGGATTTGGATTACATCGATCTGCTTTACATTCATCGCTTTGACGAGGTGAGTCTATCAAGCAACAGTAAAATGACAGGTTACCAATACTATTATTAGGAAACTCCTATGGAGGAAACTATGGAAGCTTTGCATGATGTGGTAAAGGCTGGCAAGGTGCGTTATTTGGGTGCAAGCTATATGAACACATGGCAATTCGTACAGATGAATGCCATAGCTGAGATGAATGGATGGACTAAATTTGTAGCTATGCAAGACTTGTACAATTTGGTTTATCGTGAAGAAGAGCGCGAAATGATACCCTACCTTGCTTATAAAGGTATTGGTCAGGTCCCATATTCTCCATTGGAAAGAGGCAAATTAGCCCGTCCCCTAGACCAAGATACTTTTCGTTCGTCAGCTGATTCTAATAAACCCTGGTCCAGATCATTAACCGATGCTGACAAGGAAATTATTCAAAGAACTCAAAAGGTTGCTGAGCAGCGAGGCGTGCCCATGGCTCAGGTAACCTAAATCATATCACAAACAAGAATTAATCATTCATCTTTTCCCCCTCTTTTAGGTGAGCATTGCTTGGTTACTTAGCAAGCCTACTGTAGCATCTCCTATTGTTGGTATAAGCAAGGAATCACATTTAAAAGATGCTGTCGCGGCTGTTTCGCTCAAATTAACTGAAGAAGAGATTAAGCTCTTGGAAGAGCCCTACGTTACTAAGCCTACACTTTCCAGGTAACTGGAGGGAGGCTCTGAGAATTTCTACTGTCAACCATATCATTTGATATCAAGGGCTTTTATTTGACTTCAAATATCCAAAATAAATGACTAAATAGACAAATAGTACAAGAACTCTCTCTTTCTCTTGCCATTTAATGCTAGTGTTGTTCATCTAACCATTTTCATGTAGATGCTCTCTGCCATGAGATAACCAAGTATACAGTACAAATTCCAAGTGCTTCACTTACTCATGTATGTCTCTAGTTACACTAGATTATATTTATAGTAAATCAGATACACAATGATTCAAAAAAATGGAACAAGTTGAGCAATAAACATCAAAGAATGGAGTATTAGAGAGTAAAATGAATTATTTAGCAAAGAACACCAGTCCAATTGCCTCCGCTGTCAAATGAGTTCGCTGATAGGCTCTTGAATACAAGGAAAGACGTCCGTTGTGACTTTTCTCACGACTGCTTCCAACCTTGCATTGTGCTTTGGTAGCAATTGCCGAAAAAACGGACATTGATGGTTTGCACCATAAATTAGAACATATTGCGCTCTCTTTTTGTGATTATATTGTTGCCATTAATATCCATTTAAGCAAAGATATAAAAATTTTCTCTCTCTTCATAAAAGAACTTGACAAAAAGATGTATGTGAAATAGTCTAAATAAAGTAAATAATACTCAATTGGTAACAACGCAAACAGACATGAATAGTTATTTACTGGCTCCATTCTCTAACGTGATTTTTCATAAACTTTGCGCTGATGGGAAAGGACCGGAGATCATTTTTATGTTGACATTGCGCAATATGGAAGAGCGTTGAATGGATTAAGAAACTATAAATTCGCTCATCTGATTGGACAGGACAATGATTTGTCATAGGTTGCCTACTCAAAGCGATAGATCTGAAAATAACAAAACTCCATTTCAATATAAAAGCAAAGCAAAGCTCTCTCTCCTTTTTTTTTTTTAATTCATTCTTCATATTTCGTATTATTCATCATGTCTCTTACTGAAAAGGCTACTTTTGCTGCTGGTTGTTTCTGGGGTGTTGAACATATCTTTAACAAACATCACAAGAAAGATGGTATAACCACAAGAGTTGGTTATATTGGCGGCGAACTTGACAATCCAAACTACCAACAGGTACAATAGAAAAAAAAAATTTTTTTTTTATAGCCGATATTAAATTTTGCAACACTAGGTTAAGACTGGCACCACAAACCATGCTGAAGCTTGTGAAGTCTCTTTTGATCCAACAAAGATAAGCTATGAGACATTGGTCGAATTCTTTTACAAGTTACATGGTAATATAGGTTATATTATTCTATTATAAGATGTATTCATTGAATGTCTCTCTAGACCCTACTACTGAAAATTATCAAGGTCCTGATATCGGTACACAGTACCGTTCCGCCATTTTCTATCACAATGAAGAACAAAAGGCAATTGCTGAAAGAGTTACTAAAGAAGTGCAAGAAAAACATTATCCAAATGCTCGTATTGTTACCAAGATTGAACCCGCTACCAAGTTTTATGATGCTGAAGAATACCATCAATTTTACTTGGAAAAGAATCCTGAGGGATATGCTGTAAGTGTTTACAAAAAGATGATTGAATCAATAACTAATCATTGTTTTTATATAAAGTGTCCCACTCATTACCTTCGCTGGTAAAAAGCCAGCTATATATACACTTGTATTTTTAGATCAAGCATACGCATTTTTATATACACACTTTCAACAGCTCATTTTCTATTCTACACACAACCATTCAACATGTACAGTCTATAAATTATATTTTATTGAAAATAAAAACCAGAACCACAATTAATGCATCTCGAACAGCCTTTTAAAATCGTGTCTGTGAATGTGTTGTCTTTGGCAATCAGACTTTTAGCACCACAGGTTAAACATTTACGTGCCTTTGTTTCAAGTAGGACTCGTTTTGTGATACTACAGAGCTCCCAGAGATGTCCTGCATTGCATTGTGCTAGAGAACTATTTCCAATCGCGTTCACTGCTTCACTACACACTGGGCATTTTTCTCTTGGCTTCAGGGTATATTCAGCGCTGGATTGTAAATTAAAACAAGTAGCGTATTCTAACTCTTGTTCAAGATCGAGAAAAGAAAAGCTCTTTTGCAATCTTGTGTATACTTGTGAAGCAGTCTGTATGAGTTGTTCATCACGAAGCGCAAGTGCCAAATCGGATAGTATTAGTAGTTCAGTCACATCTTGTTCACTAAGGTTGCTAAATTCATCGTCTGATAAGCGTAAGGCAAGGTCAAGAGTGTGAGAGAGATAGTGCAGCTGAATGATATGCTTTGCCTTTCTGCAAGTATCTTCAAAGGCTGAAGTTGCTTGAAGCAAGTTATAATGCTAAAGTATATTTTTTAGTTTTTAAAAACTACTGGATCTGTGTGTCCTTGATCACCTTTAACTTAATCTCAGCATTTATAACAATTCTAGCAGCTATCGTACTTGGTGAGCTAAAAAGAGCTCTCGTAAGATCTTTAGCACTAGAATTGGCAAGTCAGTATTGTCTTCCATCTCTTTCTTTTTTACTCGTACTCTAATTCTGGTCTCTGCTGCAAAAGGCTGTCAAGTTTGATGACCCACATCTTAAAGTCACTCATATCATCTTCATTGAGCAAATACTCTAATGTTTCATGAATAATAGCTTGCACGGGATAAGTGAAAACTAATGATATACCAGGTTAGAGATATATAGCTGCAAATATCATACGTTACTAAAGTCAGGGTTATAAGCATATCTATCTAGGTCATCACAAGCATCATCCACACCAATACCACGTTCTTTTTGGAGAATGAATGCTATAGTTGAATCTTCTTCGGATTCCGGTCTATAATGAACATCCACCGTGGGCTTCATACTAGTATATGTGTGGATCAGATATCATTCCTTTGTTACTTTTTTCTTTATCTTACGTGCAGTAGATTGCTGTAATGATCTTATTTCGCCCGTCTGATGCTCCCCAGAGATAAGGAATAGCATCCGATGCGCCAAGAATGTCTTCTTCCTCAATCTTTATCTGTTCTTCCATCCACTGCTGTTTATATTTTTGTATCAGTTTCTGATTGAGCTTGTAAGTCTGCTCTTCATCCTTTTTTACTCTTCCATCCTCTGTCATGGTTAAATAAATTCCTTCACCTTCAAATGTATAGCATCTAAACGTGTTTTGATTGATCCAACTGCCTGCTGATAATCCTGCACCAGAGTGACACAGTGTATATGGCTCCCAACCATCGTTCACAACATTCCCTTCGTCTGTCACCTGAACGCGCATCATGTATACTGTCACGCCTTTGCAAACAGCAATATTGAAATAGGATAAATCATCCATCTGTATAAAAATATGCGTTTAGAATTAGATCAACCAATAACACATAGTTAGCTACTTACCACGTCATCATATACTTTCAACAAGGTAGGGATAGTTATATCATTTTCAAACCAACGCTCTGAAACTTTCATCTGCACATTTTCAATGGATTGTTTGTCCCCCTTGCTAAGGTTCACTTGAACCGTGGATAGAGCTACAGTTCCATTAGTAGAACTAGAAGCTAAAAGCGCCACATCTATAGTCAAAGCGAGTTAAATCCCTCCCTTTGTCATTGAATGTGTATCTCATTACATGTAGTCTCGTTAATCTTTTTCCATGCACTCCAACCCACTAGATTCACAAAGGACGTGTGTGGCGACACTTCGGCTGCGTACTGCATACCATGATCTAACGATTGCGTCCAAATACTGATACTGCCTGCCTTATGTGACAGAGCCAATAAGGCAAACTTACTATCTAATGTGTTACCCAATAGTAACTTTGACCAGCTTGCATCTGTACCTCGTGAGTTACTCATATCCATTTTAAAAACAAATACTTACAAAGTGTGTGATATGACGGATGTGTTCCTTTCTCTTCAATGACACTGGTGATATCCGAGTACTATATCAATTGAGAAACTGCTACGTTCAATATTTTACATAAACTAACCAGTTGCCAATCACTGTTTAATGGATTCTTTGTGGAGTTTTGATAGGTCAATACTCTATGCTTGGTTGTGACAACAGTCAAAAGACAGCTATATTAAAAAAATTATAGAGACATATGTATATATGCATAATTCAAATATGTTACCTCTGTGAAGGCGACATTCCAGAAGGAGACCATGTAGCACAGCGAAATCCTTCTTCATTAAAATATGATGTTTCAATCTCTTCTGGAGTAACTGGCAAAAATAAAATCAATTACAGATCTATGCAAGATTGTGATCTTTTTCTTTACATGGTTCAGTTCCCACATCTTTATCTGAAGGAAATGGCGGTAAAGTCAAACCGGCATGAGCATAATTTTCATATTTTGAAGATACTCCTGTTAGAACAGGTGTCTTTACAGTGTCAAATTACGTGTATAAAACGAGGAGGGGGGGGAATCGCGTTTTACCACAATATGAACTCCATTATCTAAACAAACAGATAATTGTCCATTATCATTCCAATGAATACAATCTGTAAAATAAGGTCTAGTCTTTAAAGAGATTCCTGGCTGTGTCTCCATTGAATAAACAACTCAAAAAGAAAAAGATATATAAAAAGAGGTGTGTTTATAGTGAATTATTTTTTTTTTTTACTAGTTCATTAAAAGAGTAAAGGTGTTAAAAGATGGGTTTTTCATCGTATTCATGCAGTTGAGCAGCCCAAAAGGGACTATCTTTTTCATTTTTTTCATGACGAACGTGTGCATAGAGTGGAATGGTGACAAAGTCAATGGAAGAATACCTGTTAAACTGATGACTTGAGAGCGCATTATATCTGTCATCAAATTCAATGACAATAGACTTCATATATTCAGTATTTTTGTCCCTTATTTTGTTGTCTGTTTATACTTACATAATGAGGCTTCAATCCAGTTCCGGCATGGATATACATTTGCTTAGTAACATCATTTAAGTCTGAGCCGTTCTTATTAAATCGGTAGTTGATGCCTCTAATGTTTTCTGTTGCATTAATACGGTTGCATACATCAACGACGGACCTTTCAAACTATACAATATCAATAAAAGCGTACATATAACAACCTATACTTACTCTTTCGCGCATCACCCTGTGTCTCCATATGAAAAGAAGGGTCGTAAGCACCATAAAAAAGGGCAAGGTGATAAGCTCCGAAGAAAATCTGTAATGGCTCCATAAGATATAATCAATCACAAGAGCAGACATCCAAAGAACAACAATAGCAGTAATCCAAACATTTTTGCTGCCTGGTGGAGGATGCTTGGCGACTGTCTGATTGAGTAAACGAAAAGAAGAGTTGAAATCTGCAACAGAAAGCTAATATATGGGATGAATAATAATGAATTCATATTGGGTTGTCACACTCACATATCCTTGGAGTTCAAAAGTGTATTGATCATCAAACTTTTTGTTTACAAAAGAAAAGCGAACTGATTTCATAGTAAATAAATGAATGTAATGGGGGGGAGGGAACTATTAGCTTGATGTAAGAGGGATGGTTGTACTATTTGCATATGATCATAGCCTACCTATAATAATGTAAAGAAAAAGAAAAAGAGTGTAAAGGCTATATGTTTTCTATAGAGAGACAGATAGAGAGAGAGATACTAAACATAAGGAGACAAGATACCTAAAAAAGTTAGGAGATACACGATGGATAGACAAAGGAGCTATTGTGTGTATATACATTGTTTTGAATAAAAGCGACTTCTATTCTCCCCTTTCATAAACACACATCATTAGAATAACTATTGTAACAACACCTCGATCTCCTTCTTTCTCAACACATACATAAACCTGTGATATGCAATTCAACAATCCATTGTTTAATCGTCTATTCATGCACTTTTGTGGCAACTGCAAGGGGGTAAAAGATAATAAAAAGTGGTGTTTACAACTACTAATTTGGTAAACTATATCTCGGTTGCTTAACGTTTAATGAAAGAGGGGTCGATGTTTTCTTTCTATATTTTTATTATTCTTCTTGCTATTTACATTGCCTTTTTTTTTGTCCTTATTTTCGTCCAGATTGCTCTTCTGAAAATTTCAAGTATTCCTTCTGTCTCATATCTAACACACGACGCTTATTAAAATACTCGACCTAAATAGAACCCATATTAGCTTAATGTTGTAATTCAGTATTGCATCTTGTTTTTGTTTTTTTTTTACCCAACTGGCCATGCAACCTTCTTCATAGTTTTTCTTTAATTCCAAACATTCAGGGGCCTTCTCAGGTGTTTTCTCAACAGTTGCAGGGTCTCTTATGTTACACCTATCTAAGCACTGGAAGTATTGATCACGTAAAAACCAGCATCGTTTTCTTTCCTCGCGACTTGGGGGTTTAGAGCCTGATTCAACCATTTCTAAGAAAAAAAAAAAAAAGACAAAATTATCAGTCAACGCTCTTAAATCTGTATTTGAAAAATAAAAATCACTATATACAGCTGCAATGGTATTTCAACATAAGAACGAATGTGTCATAATGAAGATATTGTCTATGTCAATAGTTCAATACTTTAATAGAGAGGAGAAATCATATTTAAGAAAAAAGAGATTAACGCGATGAAAAACTGACTTGACTGATAAAGCTCTACAGCTTACACACTGTCCTTGTATCTATACAACGCCTTCTGCAAGCATGTCACCAGAATATATTGACTTGATAAATCACTGTAGGTTTTCCCGTGATCATATATTGCAAAGAATGGGATATTCCCTTACTGTATTGATTCCCGATAATGGTATAGTTCCTTAGCCCCTCACTCACTTTTGGTGAACTTGTGGAAAGAAGAGAGACACGGTTCGTTCAAAGACAGCCCATTTGGTGTCATGTGTATACAACAAGAAAGTAACGATATGATCATCTAATGCATTGAAGAGAGAGAGAGAGAGCTAGCTTAGAAACTATACTCAGGTTGTGCTTGAGGAGAAGCCCCTATACGACTTTTCCTGTCCTTGATATTAACAAGCAGCTTCATGATCTCTTACGTGCTTTGAGTGTAAGGCTGGTAAAAGAGGATGTCAAATTCCTTAAAGAAGATTCTGCTTCCAGGGGAGCCTATCCAAATTAAATAAAGCATAAAACTTTGAGTTAATATACTTTAATTGACCTTTAAATGATATATCCCTCAAGATGAACAAACAGTATTTATCATTGGCTGGGACGATTAAAGAAGGAGGGGTTGGAAAGGGATAACAGTAGCAAAGGGAGGATGAAGAATAGCTTCTTTTACTTGAAGGATATTGCTTAAATAATTTAATGAAATTGTGACACGAGTGGCAAGTGTATGTCTTTTGATAGCTGTTGGCACATAGTTGATTATGATATCTAAATACCCTTTTTTTAATAAGGATTCCTTCATTTCTAAAACATGTGTTAAGGGTAAGGAAAAAAAATGAACAGGTATGAAACTAAAGCATGAGGGGTAAGGAAAACACTAGCTTTACTGAAATCGTTAGCATAAAGAATGCAGCCTTTTCTTTTTTTTTTAATAACTCCTTAAAGAAAATACCTGCAATATGTAAGATCAAGTATATATTTATTAATACAATAAAATCAAGCGTTTGTGTTACTTTTCATTAGGTATATGTTGTTGAGATAAAGGTGAAGGTCTATGTGTGTGGTAGTTGGATTGAGTGATTTCGCTGTCATACACATTCTCTTCTTCATCCCTTGGTGTTTGAGTTTCGTGATCGTCCTGTTCTTGACCACGACTTACCCACTTTTTCAAGAGTTCGACTTCAATGTTTCCGAGAATCAGCTGTTCGACATGATAAAGTAAAAGTGGGGTTGAGAGCACACCGACTGTACCTGGATCTCCGTTGGAATACAAAACGTTGATCAGTGGTACGCCCATAGCTACTGTTTTGGTTGCTCCACAGTACTACAAATACATATTTAGACGATGCCCAATAATTGAGAATAAACTTACCATAATAGCAACTGTGTCTTCACGTGAATATCTTAATCGTTTGACCCAATTGGGTGTATTGATAAATCTCGGTAGTGGCAATCTTCCGAGGACTAAGCAAAGTAAAGAGAAGAGTATGTAGAATCCTGCGTTCATAATAGCAACCGCAGCAATATCTTTAGGTTTAACTGCGTTAAATGATCCAGAATAAACAGCGTCAGAAAAGACAGACCAAACCATGGTAAGAAGCATAAAACTGCTAACATCCGATAAGCGAAACTTAGCTTTATATTTAGCCACTTGTTCCGTAAAGAACCACTGAAAAATTTGGCCTACTACAAGTGGAGCCAGGACTGTAAGGCCTAATTGCTTTAAAACCGATATAAAGTCTACTGTTCCCGCTGCTTCTGTTGTACTTTCATTCTCTGGTGTGGCGGCAATCAAAGGATCTTGAAAGAGCGATACAAGGGCAGGGGACACAAAGATACCCAAGACGTTACCAAGTGCAGCATTCATTAAAGCTATGAAAAAGATAAACAAATGATCATCACAAGTCTAGTTTAAAAAATATACCAGAGGCTTCGTTTCCTTTTGCATTTTTAGTCATGACAACATTCGAGGATACAGTCGTTGGTGTACTTGCAGCAATGACGACACCCACAAGTAGTAAAGAGCTAATGTCCATATGTAATTTGAAGAATAATAGTACAAGGCCAAATACAAAAAACGGGATGACAATTAGATTGACAATCTGAATTAATAAATGTAGTCGGATACGTAGAATAGTCTGCGCTAATATTTTTGTACGAAGAGATAAGCCAGAGATCAGAAAGATGACGATGACAGCGCCTATTTAAAAAAGAGTTAGCATGTGCGATATGTGAAAAACGGACGCTTGTACATTACCCCATTTGATCGTCCACTCTGCTCTAATGTAGCCGCCTTTCCTAGCTACATTCGGAAACTCTATAGCAAGGACAATAGCAACAAGTAGACCAAGTAAAAACCAGTATTTTACAAACAGAGCCCAGGCAACTCTTCTGATAGACCTTAGCATATCTTTAAAACTTTTCTTTTTTACACTTTCGGCAGCAATGGTCATTGACTTTTCTGAATAAACAGACGGTGTGATTTGCTTTCGATCGGCGTTCTGTATTGTAACTGCACTGGAAAAGGAAGCATTACTTTTTAATTTTGATTCATTCATAATTAATTTAAATAAGCCAAGGAAGAGAGAAGGAGAAGAAGAAGAAGGGAACATGGCTTTTATAGGCATTTTCTATCTCTTTTGTTTATTTTATACATAAATAAATAAAAAAAGAGAAAACCTGGAAAAAATTAAAGCAGAAATCTGCAGCACATCTTATTCAGTTGCTGGGGAGGAAGAATAAGGGGGAAAGTAAGATATATACATCATAAGGTACATGAATTTAGTAATACCTTTGTAAGAAAAAAGCAAAGGGGGGATATATATAATGTGAATCATAAGGAGTTTACCAATGTGTATGATTTGTCTAAATGTTAGTAGAAATACATGTGTGCGCGTGTCTAATGTTAAATAAAAAAGCATAATTGATAAAAGCCATTTATTAAATTATTTGTTTTCCCTATCTTTTATTGATCCTTTTTGGGCAAAAAGAAAGGGAGGGGGAGGAAGAGAGAGGGGGAATCGAACAGGGGACATGATGGCAAATAAAGTTAGTAAGAGAATATATAAAATTTGTTACCATAAGATTTATTTTATTTGCAACAAGGACATACATAAATGGAATGTTCTCTGTTATTTCAATAAGTTTATGCATATTGAATATATGATCTTCGCTTTGTTGATCTGCATACAATTTGATTTATTTATAGTGCAGATCGACTTTGTCTCGGATAAGCAGATATATTTTGTTGTTCAGATGTGGCAATTTTACTTTTTTAGGATATACATATGCGCCAAGATTATACAGTCGCGCATAGTAGGCAGATTCAAAAACACGAACGGTAGTAGTCACTCTATTGTGACAATGTCTATGCTTCCGATATTGAAAATACAACAGAAATAATAAAAACTTACTGATAGCTTTCCCTATATGCAACCTATTTAAAATTATTTTATACTCACACATGTATCTCCCCTTTGTGCCTTTCTTTCTTTGAGTAAATTCATTCCTACATGGACATTAGCGACTACGTCATTCACAGTAAAGTAATTCGACATTGCTCAAATTGCACACTTTTTGTTTGGGAGATTATTGTCTTTTTTTTTTTTAAAAGAGTCAGAATGATTAAAAAGAATGTCCGGCACCGTTCAAAAATTATAGAAAAAGCACATCATGTTACTATTATTTAATCTCCTTAGCAGACATATTTATATCCTTTTGAAGAAAGAGGATTGAAATAAAGGAACAAGCATAAACAGCAACTGAGAAATACGCCAATGTGCGCAGGTACCTAAGTTCTGGACCAGGGCTCATGCTTTGCTAACGAATCAGTGCTATGTTTAACACTGTCAAGCAACATTTTCAGATGTACTACGCGCACACACAAGGAACGCTCTCGTTGTAAAAACATCAACCTAAAGTTGACAGATGCATCTTTTGAATGGGTTCATTCAACAGGATCCTTTTTTCTCTTTCACACACACAGCTGGCATCAATGTTGTCATTCCATATATTAAATAAGGTTTATAAAAGTTATTCAAAAAAGATTCTATTTACTTTGAAAACACTGTTTCTTGATGAAAACCCCTGTAAGGAAAACGTCAAACGGATTCCTACATACCCCACTTTATATTTATCGGCTATGTCATGATCCCCCCCTTTTTTTTGTTCTAAACAGACATTTTATAAAATGCAGCTGTGATTTCTAAAGTAGACGACATGCATCTTTGCTTTAATAAATGCAGCGTGCACAGTCCAGAATAACTTTCTTGCATATAGGTCCTAACACTGTCCCTATAAAGGCGTCTGATGATTTCAGTTGAAAGCTGGGTTAACAAGTGAAATTGCATTTCACAATGAAAGAAAACTTAAACAAGTGAGTAAGGTTCAGCCACCATCATTGATGAATTTGGAAGCTGAACTGATATGCAGTGAAGCTCAAGTTTTGAAAAAGACGATTCACCATTTCTTTCGTGTTCAAAGCTACCAACACCGTCAAACTAGCGTCTATCATAGACCTTCAAGGGTCGCACAAAGGAAAACAATTTTTGAAAACGGGGTCCAAGATCGAATACATGACAGAAAATATCTTTCTTATAGTGTGAATCTAATGAACACTGCTATTTCCAACACACCCCGCCTGTGTTGATACAGATGGGTTCATAGTGAATAAAACCTTTACATCACATAATAATAGGATCAGCTTTTCATTTTTGGAAATGCAGTGTCTTTACAGCATAATGCATATCGATTACAAATCGTCATGGAAGTTTATGTGACATGGCTGCATAACTCCTATACGAGCCATTTGCAAATAGACCACAAATCTTGTTTACTTTGAATGGGCGTAAATCCAAGTATGAGTAAAAAGAGTATTACGTGCTCTACTATAAACTATTCCCTTTTTGTAACATGACGCAAGTCTGGAAAGAAGCACGATCATAATTGACTAACCATAAAGATTTCATCATTAACAACTATTCAGCTAAATATATTGTTTGATATTGCTTTTGAAGCACTCTCTTTTAAAAGGTGCACTCATTAGAGGGGAGGGGAGAGTCATTGGTAGCTATTTGAAATTGGATAACTACTATCTTTCAGTAGACACTGCAATGCATCTCACATTGTCAATTATTAGTAGCGCAGATAAATATTTGTCGTACGGATAATATTGATAAGCAGACCGTGCTAATTTACAGATGCATACAACGAGAGATATAAACCCAGTAAAGAAAAGGAAGATAAGCAAAAAAGTGAATGTTGGTATTATCAGAAGCTATTGAATACTGGTGTAACGACTATAGAGGAATGAAATACTGATAAGCCATATAGAGAAACGTTATCGCACTTTCCCCTTTAAATTAAAATTGTTCTCACGTCTCAGCCAATGAGATTTTAATCCTAGACATACTCTTGCCCATTTTACTCCTGCATAAACCAACCAGTTTCATACAAAAATCCATCTTTATCATATTTACATTTCTCTTTATCTTTCTATTTCCTTTTTTTTCCCTTTTTCTTTCTTTTTTTCAAATAATCTCAATCTATCAGAATGACTACAGGCAAATTAGAGCCACCGACCACACTTTTTAAGAGAAAATCAATGACAGACATGGGCTATAATGCCAATGTGTTTATTGGAAAGAATGAACAAATGATTCAAGTGGGACAATACTTGACCAATTCAGGATTTATTCCAAAGGAGTTTGTTCAAAACGAAGTCGTTTGGTTTTATGAGTAAGAAATAATAATAGCGCGCAATACAAAACTAACCGCTTCATCACTATAGAAACCTTGGTATCGATGACTATTACTTTGCAATTGAATCAGTCGAGACAATTGCTAATCATATTACTGCTCTTTATGGCGCCAAAATACTGGCTTATACAAAAAATGAAAGCGTGGTAGATATCAATCTCGAAAAAGAATCGGAAGACTCCTCGGTTTACATCCACTCTTCTCCTCCGGGTGTATCTCTTCTCCAGGGCCATCAATGCGAGAGAAGGTGAGATAAATTACCTTTTAGGGGAATAAGAAAAAATAAAAAAGTTTAAAAATAGAATTGATGAAAAATACTTGGATCTGCTCGGTTCCTCGGAAGCCTATCGTGTAGAATCGTATCGTTCAAATGCTACCGCGGATTCAGGCATGTCTTCTCAGTTAAGATGTTACTTTGTCACCAAGTGTCAGTTCAATAGTCCCAAGCCTACTGCAGATCAAGAACGAGATATTTATCAAGTGGCAGATCAAAACTTTTTGAAAAAGGCGACAGAGTATACCCGAAAGGTCTATCAGGATGTGATGTGTGATGTGCTCGAAAGGACAGGTCCAGTGATGGAAATGTATGATGTGCCAGGTACAAGAGAACATCGTTTGATCATTGGTTATCGTCAGCGAAGTACTCAAGGTTTCTTTGCTGCAATGTCTGATCTCTATCATTATTATGGTCTATATTCCACTCGCAAGTATGTTGGTAAGTTGTCTTAAAAAGCCATCGCTTTAACAAGGCTTAATGTTTTATTATTAGAGCAATTTTCCAATGGAGTGACCATCATGGCATTATACTTGCATCCTTTATCTGAGCCAAAAGATGGAATACCCATCGAACATTCCATTCATCAAGTAATCAGAGAAATTTCCCTCTTGTACTGTTTACCAAAGAACCCACTTCAGCACTTCTTTGTCACCAACAAGCTCTCCGTGCAGGAAACTGTTTATGGTTATGTTGGCTGGATCTTTTGTCAACACTTTCTGAATCGTCTTGGACAGGAGTACATCAGTCTGACCCACATCCTTGACTCTGCAAACCCCTTACATGAGGAGGTCTTGGCCACGATCAAGAAACGGTTACGACAAGACACATTCACCCGCGAGTACATTTTGAACATTATCAGACAACACCCCGATCTTGTCAAACTTCTCTACGCCAACTTTGCCAAGGTGCACTACCTCAATCGACGTCAAGGCCGCTTGCAACAGACAATCTCATACCAACGACTACGTACAATTGAGGATTTGACAGAAGAAGAACTGCGCAAAAAGATCAAGTCATCGACTTCCAACAGCCATGAACAGCTCGTGTTTGAATCGTTTTTGACTTTTAATAAGCATGTACTCAAGACAAACTTTTATCAATCAACCAAGGTCGCACTTTCCTTCAGAATGGATCCAAGCTTCTTGCCCGAGATCGAGTATCCAAATCCACTCTACGGCATGTTCTTCGTCGTCGGTTCTGAGTTCCGTGGGTTCCATCTCAGGTTCCAGGACGTAGCAAGAGGTGGTATTCGTATCATTCGCTCACGTAATCGTGAAGCCTACTCGATCAATTTGCGAACCTTGTTTGATGAAAACTATGCTTTGGCTGCCACACAACAAAGGAAAAACAAGGATATCCCCGAAGGTGGGTCCAAGGGCACGATTCTACTCAATATCGATCAGCAAGACAAGCCTTTGGTTGCTTTTGAAAAATACGTGGATTCTATCTTGGATCTGTTAATTGTCGGATATGGCGACCCCTTGGTTGATCTGGTAGGTAAGCCTGAGATCCTCTTCTTTGGTCCTGACGAAGGTACAGCCGATTATATGGACTGGGCATCTCAACATGCTCGTCGTCGTCATGCTAGCTTTTGGAAAGCTTTTACAACAGGCAAGTCACAAGCTCTAGGCGGCATACCTCATGATGTATTTGGCATGACAACGAGATCAGTGCATCAGTATGTCTTGGGAATATATCGTAAAGATGGACTAAAGGAAGAAGAGTGCACCAAGGTACAGACAGGTGGGCCAGATGGAGACCTCGGATCCAACGAAATCAAAATCTCCAAGGATAACACGATTGCCGTGGTGGATGGCTCAGGCGTCCTTTATGATCCTGTAGGTATCGATCGTGATGAGTTGAACCGATTAGCTCAGTCTCGGTTGATGATTCATCATTTTGACAAAAATAAGCTATCACCTCAAGGCTTCTGTGTCCTCGTAGACGACAATAACGTGGTGTTGCCTAATGGTACTGTGATCGAAAGCGGATTACAGTTCAGAAATACGTTTCACACCAATCCTTTGGCTCAAGCAACCGTCTTCGTTCCCTGTGGTGGACGTCCAGAATCAGTTGGACTCGATAACATGTACATGCTGATAGATTCTGGTAATGGCCCACTTTTCAAGTATGTCGTAGAAGGCGCCAATCTCTTCTTTACCCAAGAAGCTCGTATTCGATTGGAAAAGGCGGGTATAAAAATATTCAAGGACGCCTCAGCCAACAAGGGCGGTGTCACTTCATCCTCTCTTGAAGTCTTGGCTGCTTTGGCGTTCAACGATGAAGAGTTTGAAGAGCACATGTGTGTGAAACCAGAAGGAACTGCACCCGAGTTTTATCAGGCTTATGTGAAGGAAGTTCAGGAAATCATAGAGCGTAATGCACGATTAGAATTTGAAGCGCTTTGGGAAGAACATAAAAAGACACAAGCGCCCATATCTATCCTTTCGGACGAACTTTCAACAGCCATCTTGCAACTCAATGAGCAACTGCAAGCCACGTCTTTATGGAGCAACCATGATCTGCGTCATTCAGTTCTGTCCAAGGCATTCCCTAAACTTTTACTAGACAAACTGGGTTTGAAGACGCTACTGGAAAGAATACCAGAAAACTATGTAAAGGCTATCTTTGGAGCAGCCCTTGCTTCCCAGTTTGTTTATAAGCATGGTCCTCGTCCAGATAAATTCGCATTTTATGATTTTATGCAACAAAACTATATCTAAACTAGTATCAATAAAAATAGACATTGGTTGCAAATAATCAATGGTGTCCCAATGGTATATTAGTGTGGCACCTTTATTAAAATGTGGCACTCGACAAGTATTAAAATGCGGCACTTTTATTTTTTATTTTTTGACATTTTCAAAACTTGAAATGAGTCGACCATTGTTTGGAGGTGCGATCGTATGTCCAATTAGACCATCCTTTTTGGATGCAAGGTATTTAATACTTTAGAACTCGTCTCTCAAGTTAATGAGTTATAGTTCTATTCGACAAGTACCTGATAACCAAGAAGTATTTGTGGATACAGAGACACAGCAAAGCTTTATTGTTGAGTTATTAGAACCAGCAGACGCTCAAGATCAGGAAATTGCAAAGTAAAATCTATACAAATGGATTTGCCTTTAATCAATTGTAACACGTATCTTTTTTAGATTTCACTTTCAACAATTATGCGAAGACAATGAAGCAGCCGATTCGGTCATTGTGTCTGTTGAACACTGTAAACCAGAGGACATAACGCCACTTTTACCGTAAGTAACAAAAACGAGGATATGTATGAAGCTCATTGAATATAAACAGAAAGGATACGACGGAAGTTTATCTCTTGCACGGTAAACAGATGGTTGCAAAGTTTAATGAAAAGGACGCATTAAATACCATAGATATATTGCTTGCCGTGGTTCGATTCAATCAAGTCTCGACCGATTGTGTGATTTCGATGAACGTCCCAGTCCAAGTTGCTGCAAACAGTAGTGAGGCTGAATCATTTACTCAAGCCAATGTGGATTTGGTAAAGCAAGACATGATGACCATTCTGCAAGGTTTACAAGTGAGGGATTGGAATTTATTTGGGTAGTTGTTACTCGCATTAAAACATACAATAAAAATGTAAACTTTTGATCAGAAAAAGAGTCAAAGTGAAGCTTTCCTTTTTCTTCACTAATGGAATAAAAATTTCCTTGTTGGCCTCTGTATCGTCAAAGAGGGGTTTAAATACAAATAGGCTCTCAGGGTATTAATTTTCCTAATTGCCGTGCTAGGGCCACATTTTTTCCATAGAGTATTAGTGATTCTTCTTTTAGCGTTTGGTTTTGTTGATATAATACTTCAAGCTGATCTCTTAGCTCTGCTTTATTCATCTGCTGCTGTAGCTCTAGATGCTCTATTCTCTTTGCATGCTCTTCCTGAGCTTGCTTCAACCTTAAATTTAGCTCGGCCGCATTTCTTTTAATTTCTGTGTCCAGTTCTTCTTGAAGTTCTACTATTTGATGAGACAAGTCTCTTACTTCACCATGTATGTGCAATACATCTGTTTCGTATTTCTTTTGGAATTCTTTTAACTGCTTTTGCTTCCACTGCACTTGATCTTTTTCTAATGTCTGCATAAACTCTTGATGAATGCATTGATTGTTCTTTTTATGTAACTCTTGTTTAAACATGTCCTGCAGTTGAACCAGTTGAGCTTCAAGGCCTGTCATCTCTTGTTGATACCGCTGCTCTAACTGATACGCTCTTGCTCTCTGAACAATGGCATCTGTTTTAGCTGCCTTGAGCGCAACCTGAAGGGCGCACATCTCCGTATCATCTGCTGCAGAGCGTTCAGACACTTCGAGCATATCTACTTTTCTTTGAAGCCGCTGTTTTGTGATTTGCAACTCTTTTATCTCCTGCCTCATCGTCTTGTTTAGCTCGTCCTTTTTTTCATCTGCTAGTTTAAGCTGCTGTCTTACACTGGCCAACGCCAATGCCTGTCTTTTGCATTCTCTGTCCAAGTCTATCGCCTGTCTTTCAGCTTCATTAAGCAGCATACGCATAGCCTCAGCCTCTTTATTATCGTCACTCTCTTGGCTTTTGTGAATAGCCTCGAGACTTGCCTTGAGCCGTGCAGCCTGATTCTTGTACCTCAACCGTTGCTGTTTGATATCTTCCATCTCTTCCAACATACGTTCCATTTCTTTTCTAACCATGTCTACAGTTAATTCAAATTCATCTCTCTCTTCTCTACAAGCCAATAGAGCATCCTCCAACTGCTTCACCTGAGCTTCATACTGGTTCCGAAGCATCAGTGCCTTTCTTTGACACGATATATGGCATTCCTTTGTCTGCTTTTGTTGTTTCAATACAAACGACATGTCACGTTCGAGCATCCGGTTCTTTGATAAACTTTTTTGAAGTGCCTCTAATAATCGCTGCACTCTGTGTTGTTCCGCCATTCTCTTCTTGTGCTCTTTCAAAACCGATTCATAATGGTGTGTTTCCCAGGACTGAATATGTTGTAACAATGTCTGACAGAAATCTCGACAGGGCTGTTCTGTAGCGTGATCGTTTATGGATGATTTTAGTCTGACCAAGAAGACTGGAGTCGTGTCAGTCTCGTCTTCTGGTGTCAAGTCCTCGTCAAAGAGCCGTGGCAATTCATTACCTGTCCATTCGTCCCATAGACTATGTTGATGGGACACTTTCTTTTCATGTGACGATAGGAATTGATCGATTTGTTGACAAAGTTGTACAACCACAGAGTTGTCCTGCTTTTGTTTTAATACCGCTAATTGACTTTCTAGCTCTATTTCTTTCTGTACGTGCTGCTGAATCTCGTTTTCTAAAACATGTACTCTCTTCTCTAAGCCGTCAATGACTTGATAGAGCGTTGATTTTGATGATGAGCAAGAAGAGAATCTGCGTATATATGTGGGCGTAGTAAGCACTGTATCTGTTTCACTTATGGAATCATCCGTTATTAAATCAACTTCCATTTTAAAGAATGTTGTGTTTCTATTGTGTTTGTGTGTGTGTGTGTTTATTTAAATAAATGGTAAGAAAAAAAATAAGGAGAAAAAAAAAGAGAGAGAGAGAGAGAATAGGAGAATCTTTTAGTATTTATCAATGTATGCATCTTGACCCTTAATTATAATCTACTGGCAAGACGGTTGAAAGGAACGGCCAAGTGTCTTACAATATCGGTATACATCTAAAACATAGTGGAATTAGCGCGCGCATTATATATATTTAGTGTATAGCTTTACCTCTTCCTTCAATTGCTTATAAACAATACCAGCCTTTGCTTTGGGTGCCCATTTTAATGCCAATTCCTTTGCTTTTGGCAGCACTTCCTTTTCGGGACAAGCGACATCAACCAAACCATGATCCAGCGCTTCTTGAGCAGTAAAGCGGTGGCCTTGCAAGATCATCTTGCGGAAAGTAACCGGCGTTGACTTGTCACGGCACAAGGCAGCCATACCAGGAGTAAGAGCGGATGGAAGATCTACCTCGTTCATGCAGATAAATCCTTTATCAGATCTCATCACTCTATAATCTAATAAAAAAAGCAATGAGAAACGATACTCGACAATAAAAAAAAGCCTATTACCGTGAGCCAAAGCGAGCATACATCCACCAGCAAACGCGTGTCCGTTGATGGCAGCGACAGTAGGTATACAAAAAGTCAGCATCCTTCGAAGCATGAGCATAAAGGTATCAATAAACAAAGGATTGACCAAAGCATGTGCCAAATCTAATCCATTGCTATAAATCCTGTCTTGACCCACTGTGACCAAGGCCATGTCGACTGGATCTTCTGCTTCAAAAAAGATACCTTCGATAATGGTTAGTGCCTTGATGATGCTTTGGCAGAACTCGGTCGTGAAGCGATTATCCTTGTTGTGTAAGTAAAGGATGAACAGGGGACCCTCTTGATCGAGTGTCATGTGATGAACTTCTTTGCTGGGTAATGCGACAGGGAATTGAACCATTGGATAAAGTAGTGTTGAAGAAGAAAAAAAAATTATTAAAAGTTGGATGTATTTATACTCACGCGGGTTTTGTGCTGACAAAATGCCGTTTCAAAAATGGTAATTTGTGTGACAGTAAACCATTGCTCTCCCATATTGTTTACGACCAGATGTAAAAAAAAAGGGCAGTTGTATTAAACGGAAGTATGAAGTGCCCTTTTTTTGGGATACATGGAACATTGAATAATCCCGATGATTCGTTCTCACGTTATAAAGCAGGAAAAAAAAAGTGACAATTTGCCCATGTGAAAATGAAGTATACAGGTTTTTCTACAAGTAATGTCGTATAATTCGAAAGTTTATAATACAAAATATACAAAATACGACATCTGGGACGACATTACTTTCTGGAAATAATGTACTACTTTAAACACAACTCTCAGGTCAAACAAGACAACGCTATATTCTAATCATGACCATAGAATTGTCCCTTTATTAGTTTGGAAGTTATCCGTGTTCCAATTTGTTCTTAGAACAAAAGCAATTGACAGCTCTCTCCACATTATACCTAAAGACTTGCAGGGATTCAAGTTTTATCTATTAAAATCGACTATAAGCCGAGCAATACAATTTTAGTAAAAGGGCTCTTTTAACTATACCAACCCTTTTTCTTCTAGTATTACGAATTTTCTCTGTAAAAGAGAATCTATATTGAATACACATGACTCTATTGAAGTATCTATAGCACATGATCCGTAGTCTATTGAAATAAAGAAAGGTAGAATACTTGATCCCTATATTAAATCTTTTATATTTGGATAATACATATTGACGCATGCTACTATAAGTAAAGAAATAAAGAGAGAACAAGTGTTTAGAAATTTAGGTCTTGCAGATTGCCATGGTGACATCCTATCCATGGCGACAAGAGGGAAATCTTTTATCTTGACCAACCATTGTTGGTTGTTTCTATTTTAAACCAGTATACATTTAGTGTATATATAACACTATACATGCTTATGTAGGTCCAATGTTGAGCATATTCACTTAAAATAAAGTACTTAAGGGCACATATATCAATCATCTGTGCTATAAATGCGTGTGCGTGTGCTTGCCTAACCAGGCGTAGAAAATATGTAAGCCTCTCTCAAGAACAAATCATATGCAGCATAATGCGAGCATCTGCTGAAATTCGGCATTGTTACTGCCATTAAACATTTAATAGGAAATCTCCAATTTTACAATTTAAAATAACTATTGTGTATGAATCGGTTACTTTGTTGCAAACATTATTGTGTATCGGCTATTGTAAATGTAACCAAAGACGACCCATTAAGGTACGGGGTTACACTTGACAATGGCTACGTAGTACTACTCACTTTGTACTTTACGTAAGCATATGCTATTTCCAAAAAAGCGATGTTACGAACCTTGAGGAGAAGTGTCTACAAAGTGGGAGCAGGGTTTAATACTCTTTGTCCAATAGATCAATGAAGGAGAATTTTCTACATCTTCTCTCGTGAGCTTCGTTACTCAGTTCAAAGGCTCAATCACATCAAATACTTGGAATGCACTTAAAATCGCAACATTCGCCGTGTCTCCAGAAGCAAGCCACTTTTTTATAAACTATTCATCAATTAGACAAGTGCTTCAATATATGTTCTTATATAATTCATTGAAAGGAGGATAAAAGTCTCTCAAGGGTTAGATCATTTGCATTCAGATTCAAAAAGACGATGTGACAATACTATATATTTTATGGACCTTTTTTATTCCGGGTGTCGGCTAGCTTGAACCATCAAATGTCCAAAAATGGTAATTTTATCTTTTTTCGAAATGAATGCGGAAAAAAAAACGAAGTTTAAAAGCGTCATTTTTAGGTACACGCTTGTTTCTTCTTTTATTAAGTATGTGTATATCTGCAGCTACTATTGATTATAGCACTCAAGCTAATATTGACCAAGTCAAGACCACCCACGTTCATTTGGATTGGCACGTTGATTTCAATCGTAAAGTCATCTTTGGTCATGCCGCATTAGATCTTTATACTCTAGTCGATCACCTCGACAAGGTTATTTTAGATACAAGCTATTTGGATATCAAATCCGTAGCCATAAATGGCGAGAATGCAAAGGTGAATCTTGAGAGTCTAAAGCAACAGTAGCAGTATTCTGACATATTTGTAGTTTCATGTCGCTGAAAGATACGCCAGTTTGGGTTCCGCGTTGACTATCCATTTGCCCCAGACTATTGAGAAATCGGGTACAAAGATCTGTATCCAAGTCGATTACTCTACAACCGAGAAATGTACAGCAATTCAATTCTTGGAACCTGAGTAAGTGTTTATGCATAAAGGAGATAGACGAGTCCTAAAAGCATATGTTTGTAATAGACAAACTCTTGGCAAGACACATCCCTACTTGTTCTCTCAGAGTGAACCTGTAAGACAGAAATTGAATGATTATATAGACAATTAACTCTGTGTATACTATACAAAAGATTCATGGTCGCGCCATGATTCCTTGTCAAGATTCGCCCTCCGTCAAGGTCACTTATTCAGCAAAGGTGACATCCCCACTTCCTGTCGTAATGTCTGCCCTTCAAGAAGGCATTGAAGAAGTTTCCGATGATTTGAAGGCATATAGATTTAAACAACCCACCTCAATTCCTTCTTATTTGATTGCTATCGCTGTCGGCAACCTTGTTGGTCGCGAAATTGGTCCTCGCAGCACAGTCTGGTGTGAACCGGAAATGGTCGAACAAGCTGCTTGGGAGTTTTCTGTAAGAGAAAGAGAAATGAACAATAACTTTGTATATGCTCATTTTTAATTTAGGACACTGAATCCTTCATTGCCACAGGTGAATCCTTATTGACTCCCTATGAATGGGGTCGCTATGATTTGCTCGTTTTGCCTCCCTCTTTCCCTTATGGTGGTATGGAAGTAAGTTCAGTTATGTATTCTGCGTTCTATGTGACTAATATAATCTTAGAATCCCTGCCTTACTTTTGTCACACCCACCTTGTTGGCCGGTGATAAAAGCGCTGTTGCCGTGATTGCTCACGAGATTGCACATAGTTGGATGGGTAATTTGGTTACAACTAATTCATGGGTAATATTGAATATACAAGGCTTAAAGAGAGAATACTAATTCGTCACTAGAAACACTATTGGTTGAACGAAGGATGGACTGTTTTCATCGAACGTAAAATCCTGGGCCGCCTTCATGGAGAAGCTACTAGACAATTTGAGGCATTGAGTGGTAAGAATGGGAAGTAGAAGTGTTTCCTCATAACTTATCTTTTCCAAAAAGGTCTTAAATCATTACAGGAAAGTGTAGACTTATTTGGTAGCGACTCTCCTAAAACTGTCTTGAACCCTGATCTCCGCGGTGGCGCTGATCCTGATGATTTCTTCTCCAAAGTTCCTTATGGTAAGCATTTATTATCTTCTTGATCAATATATACTCATTACTTTTTTCTTGGCTTGTAGAAAAGGGATTTAACTTTTTGTATCATATTGAAAAGGTTGTTGGCGGTCCTTCTGTGTTTGAGCCTTACATGAAAGCCTATGTCGAGAACTTTGCATCTACTTCTATCTCCACTGAAGATTGGAAGGACTTCTTGTACCACTACATGGAAAAGGTTCACGGTTCCTCGATGGTCGAGAAATTGAACACAGTTGATTTTGATGCTTGGATCAATAAGCCTGGTATGCCACCTGTCGACAATCAATTTGACACGACACTCGCTGATGCCTGTCTTGACCTTGCTGACCGCTGGAACAAAGTTCGTGATCTCGAAAATCTTGGCCAATTCTCTCCCAAGGACGTGGAACACTTTTCTGCTGGTCAAAAGATCGTATTCTTGGAACGTTTAACTGACTGCGAACCACTGCCCTGTGCTTTAATCAGAAAAATGGACGAACTCTACCAGTTCACACCTAATCATAATGCTGATTTACGTCTTCGCTGGCAGCAGGTCTGCTTAATGGCAAATTATGAACCCATTTACCCCGAGGTCGTTCAGTTCATTACAGAGCAAGGTCGAATGAAGTTTGTTCGTCCTCTGTACAGACTCTTGCATCAAGCCAAGAATGGAGCACAGTTGGCGATTGACACTTATTTGAAACACAAGACATTCTATCATCCCATTGCTGCTCAATTAATCGAAAAGGATATTGGTTTAGTGAAGTCCTAACCTATCCACATTCATACACACACAAAACCCAAAATGAGTAAAAAAAAAAAAAAAAAGGCTGTATATCTTCCACTATATTTTTGTGTAATAAAAAGGTGAAGTAACAGAAAGCAAGGTTTATTTGTTGTTTCTTTGACTCGTTTAATCGAAGAGACCGAAACCCATATCCTATATTCGCGTACATAAAGTTAAATAAAAAGATGCGTCAAAAAGGTTTACAACTTACATCGTCGGATTCTTCCTTTTCTTCTTCCTTTTCTTCAGCAGGAGCAGCATCGGCAGCACCACCAGCAGCAGCACCGGAAGAGGCAGCAACAGCACCACCAGTAGGGACAGAGGCCATCTTTTCCTTACCTTCAGCAATGAGCTATAGTGTGTTTTAGATAAAAGCTCAAAAAATACGTGAATGTTGTTTTTTTACCTCTTCAACATTCTTACCCTCGAGGGAGGAGATCAAGGTGTTCAAACGTTCTTCTTCGGCTTCAATACCAACGGAAGCCAAGATGTTCTTGACATCAGCAGCAGTAGGGGCGGTCTTACCACCAGCAGTGAGGAGAAGGTAGGCAGCGAGGTACTTCATTTTATAAATGGAGAGTGAGAGAGAGAAGGAACAAATATGGTCTGCTCTTGTGGGCAAAGAAATAGGAAAAATTTTTTTGTGACTCTTTTATTTAGCCCCTCCCTTCACCTCTCTTAAAATACAAAGCGCTATTTTACTAGAGAGCTGAAATAATATAAACAGTGAGAACTGGTTGCTTTATAAAAAGACATTAAATAGATGACGAGTTTATTTATACTAAAATCTATATACAAAGGCTTCTTCCATATACAAATGTTTATATTCAATAAGTTTATTGACACCCAAGACCCATGAAAGAGAGTTGACAATATTTGCTTATATAGCCATTGCTTTCCTGGACCCTGCTAGGCAAAAAAAAGGAGCAGTAATACGGATCAACCCTATTCAGTGCTTAGACCAAATCGTTCAGTGGAAAGCACGTTATCGGCCAAGGCAGAGACAATAAGATCATCCCAGTATTCCCTAGGTAAATGCTTGTAAATCAATGATTCTAGTGAGGCTTTATCGCTTAACATGCGTTGTCTACGATATATCTTTTTAGTTATTTTGAACTGAACATACATCTTAAGTATACCTTCTCATTAACAAAATCATATCTTCAGCAGTTACTTCATCTGGGTTCTCTGGAGAATTCTGTTTATACGCTTGCAAATCGTCAACCAATTGATCACAAAACAGATCAGTACTATAGAAAGCATTAGAACTGTGCTTTTTTTTAAGTGCGCGCGTGTGTTCTTTGCTTACATCATTGCAAATGTGCTTACGTTGCATGGCACTCTCTTATTGTTTGCAATCTTGTTTGTAAATATCTTCTTGACATGCTGCCTTCTGATAGCGTCGTCTTTTGCTGGAATATTAATACTGTAGAGAAAATAAGTATAAAACGAATTATACATGTGATATCACACAAACCTTGCAGTATCAAATATCTTTCTTCGCGCAAAAGAATGCTCAGGATTGATTCTTGTAGTAGTACGCCTGCGTACAGTTGATACACTTAATCCATCTAATGGTTCTGCTTCCATAGCCTTAATACCTTCTGTTTCAAAAATTTCATCTTGTATTCCTGCATAACCAAAATCTACATCATCCATGAAATCATCTTGAAATGCACTTGTTTCTATAGTTTCTGCCGCTTTGTTCATCTCTTCTTCCTTCATTGGCTCCTTCTGAATCTCTTGTTCGACTTGATCATATGGTTCTGGTTCGATCTCTTCCTGGCTTAACTTCGGAGATAGTGCAGGAAACTCTTGTATGAATCTTTCAGGACTACTCTTATGACTTATTTTGTCAAAAAAGGGACTCATGATTTCCTCTTCCCTTGGTAGTAAAGCTTGCGTTGCTACACTCATGGTGTCATCTTGCCATAATCGATCGAATGCTGAGTAGTTTGTGTTTGTGCGAATGGTCATCTCACTCAACACACTGGCTGCATCATCCAAGTGTCTGTTTCTCTTTTTTCTAAAGTCAATTCCAAGTGGTTTTCCAATCTCCTGTTGCTGTAAAGACGGTGCATTTTGATTTAATTCCGCAATTCTCTTTCTGTATCGCTCAACAAAGTCATCTTTTCTTTCGATCAACTCATGACTCCTTTTTGTGCTCAAAGGAGGAAAAGTGTGTTCGATCAAGTTATTGTTCTCGTTGTCATCAATGTCTTCTTCAGGAATAGGAATATATTGATCTCGTGGCACTGCATAAAAAGATCAGATTCTGTTGCTGCTGATGAGTCTTTATGTTTCGTTTACCTCTGCTTAACATTCGCAGAATTTCACTTGGGCTTCTATCAGCAAGCCATTGTCTATGATTCTCATATGTTCTCTATTGAATACACATGAGTCTTTATAAATAAATGTTCATTGAGTAGCATTACATTGTTCATTTGTTATTAAATAACAAAATGGTAAAATATATGAAATTATGCAAAAAAAAAGTCAATATTCAGCAACAGGCCCTATTTTCATTTATAAACACATGAGGCATTTTATTCTATTCAATCTTTGTTGAACAAAAGAAAAAGTTTATACAAAGGAACTCTAATCTATAATTCACGCTGAGCGCGTTCGTATTGGTTGATCCAAGTAGTCTTCACACCAAGTTCACGAGCAGCTCGATTTACCCAAGCTGTATCACGAAGATGTTCACGACCGACCAAGATATAATCAGCCTTGTCTTGTTGTAAAATGGCTTCAGCGTCCTTGGGATCAGTGATTCTGCCGACAGCACCAACAGTGATACCAGTAGCACGCTTGATGGCTTCAGCAAAGGGAACTTGATAAAGAGCGTTACGCGGGTACTCAGCATCAGGGCGATTTCCACCAGCGGAGACATCAATAACATCAACACCGATATCCTTCAATGCCTTGACGTATTCAATGGATTGATAGAGATCCCAACCATCTTCATCATGGGCTTCAGGGTCTAATGACTTAAAGTCGGTAGCAGAGATACGAACCCATAGGGGCTTATGTTCTGGCCAGACCTTACGAACAGCTTCAACGACTTCAAGAGGGTAACGCATACGGTTTTCCAAAGAGCCACCATAGATATCAGTACGTTTGTTTGAGTAACCAGACAAGAAGTTGTGCAGCAAGTAGCCATGAGCGTCGTGAATTTCAAGTACTTCAATACCAGCCTTGTCAGCACGAATAGCGGCATCGGCCCATTTCTGTTTGATCTCTTGCATCTCAGAAATAGTCAAGGCATGAGGCTTACCGTGATGCTCATCGAAGGGAACATCAGAGGGGCCGACGATATCGTTTGGCCATCCGCCTTCTGACTCAGGTACCAGCTTGTAACCATGCCATGGGGAAGACATGTCGGCCTTGCGACCTGCATGTGCGATTTGGATAGAAGGAATAGATCCTTGAGACTTGATAACATCAACAATGCGCTTAAGAGGAGCGATATGGTCGTCGGACCATAAACCAGCGTCATGAGGAGAGATACGACCACGAGGTTCAACAGCAGTAGCTTCAATGATGATCATACCTGAGCCTCTGATAGCATAAGAGCCATAATGAGCCACATGGAAATCGTTAAAGAAACCATCTTTGGCACTGTACATACACATGGGAGGGACGACGATACGGTTATGATAGGTGATAGATCTGTCTTTGATGGGACTAAACAGCTTGGGTCTTTGTTCATCCTTGGCTTTACCATTGTGAGGGTTAGTAGCGTAAGGTTCGACGACAATAGAAGGCATGTTTTTTTTTATAGCGTATACAATAAATTAAATAATCCAAAGAGAAAGAACATCCCTTCCTTTTTATATTTTGTTTGCTGTGACAATTTTTTTTGAAGAAATTAGTAATCAAGGGCAGCTTTGCTCTTGTCGGTTTTTGTGACAGTTCTTTAAAGAAGTATTTGTAATAGCAATCTGATCCCAAATCATAATTTGGCTTTTATACCCCAAAAAAAAAAAGATCCCAAATCATAATGATCTGCTACTTCTTTATGCTTTCCTCATTGTTCTTTATTACTGTCTTTCTCTTTATTCTCTTGCCAGATCGTCACATAAACAATGGCACTAAAAGGAAGGGAAGATCGATGATTGTTTTTCCAGAAATTTGGATAGACTGTTCACAGAATCTGGAACTCCGACGGATAAAGCTTAATCTAGTGTAAATATGATTGGTCAAATGAAGTATACCTTTTTAAATTATACATCATTTATACATGATATCCTTGGAAAGAAGCTCTTGATAACCCAAATGGAGCTTTGGTTATGAAACCTACCCGCAAAATAACATAACAAATTATGGTCGGTATATTTATACAACGAACATGCCCAAGGCTAAGTGTTCAGGAGTAATTTCAAAAGATTCACAACGGTGTAAAAAGCTATTTTTCAACCAGTTTCAATTCTAAGATAAACGCAGTACATTGAGAAGATAAAGCAACATACTCAATAAAAATTTAATAAATGAAGAAGAATATGACGTGTTTGAAATGAATCATTACATACTTTATAATCTTACAGTAGAGCATACATTCTACTCTCTTCTACCGCGTAAGATGATAAATAATCACACTGACAACATTAAATCTCTTATATAAACTCATACGCATCTTACTTTAATAATATTCGGCTTTTCTTTCTCCCCTGCAAGCTATCGACTTGGCTGATTATTTCAAATATAAAATTGAATACAACAGATATCACGCCTTTTGCTGGACTTCTCGAAATACAAAAATTCTTAACGTATAAAGAATATTGGTTCCAAAAAAAAAAAAAAAAAAAAAAAAAAAAAAAAAAAAAAAAAAAAAAAAAAAAAAAAACTGTCATACTGTAATACTGTAGTACCGTACGATGGAAAGTACGAGAAGGCTATGTTGAATACGAACAGAAAATAGCAGAATATGAAGTACGTATGCATGAGCTTGCAGTAATACATGGCAAAAACAACAGTAGGAGAAGAAATCAGAACAGTACCACTGGGTTCTTAAAAATGGTGCTGATATCACCGATTTGTTCAATAATATTAGTGCAGATGTAGTAAATAGGTAAATCCTGATGCAAAAAATGCACCTTGACGGCCAAGCTCAAGGATTTCTCGCGTTTAACCATATATTAAATACCCAAAGCATAAGTACAGCGCTTTTTTACGTTTAACATTTTCCGAAAACGTATTAGATGACTTTATTCATAACCAAAAATTAGACAAGATGATTAACCCAGTCCTGGATTTTACCATGAATAAATTCATCTTGATCACTAAAGAAATGATCAATGTCAACAGAGAAACATCAACTCCTTTCTTTCAGTTTTATCAAGTTGATGAAAGTAGCGGCTGCATTGGATTACATCAAGCAGAAAGGCTTGTAGGATAATAACATACTGTTAGTATATTTGCTCTACTTCTCCCATTTACGAACCCTTTATGTCTTTTCACGTTCGCTGATATAGGTCGATAAAGCTTCTGAAACACATATTTCAATCCTGTGCTTTCCTCCATTTTATCTGACTCACAGTGAATGATCAAACTACTATGGGTAAATAAGCTGACCAATCCTGCGAGAATAACTGGATATATGGTTGACGATGTAGGCATACTGCAGAGCACTTCAATTACCGTGAGGCTTTGAATAATGATAAAAATCGCAGTACCCTCCAAAGTTTATTGAGCCCTTTTCTTATTATTCTTTACATTTTTGCTTTGTTAGTTGCTACAATTTTACTTCCATAAAAGTTTTTGCTTTTAGCATTCATATCTTCATATTCTTTTTCATTGCTATAAAATCCCTTTCTGATCGCCAATAAATTACATATTTGATAATACCTCTCACTGATTATACGCAAGTATCTATGACAATAAGGAGACTATATAAAGTATGTCGTGTACCTTAGCAGCCCATTCTATTTTGAGCGCCATTTGAAATAGTTTATGCAGACTTGGAAGGTCCATTGCTTTACTATAAAAATGAATGTGTAGTCATTAAA